>BPLR01020066.1:0-59028 GCA_021605095.1 Caerostris extrusa
AAACTAATTCATGGAAATCCTTTGTCAACGATTCTTTTAATTGTAATTTGGCGAAATTTCGCCGAATTTTTTGTGACTACTTTTCATCACACCAAACAGGATCTTGAAAGTTATGGCCAAGATTGGCGATGAACAATTCTTCGTGGCAATTGATTCTTCAAGTTCATCGAGATGTGATTTTCTAATTGGATGTTGCTTTTAGCAGAACCAAATTAAAAAGAATGTCGTGATATTCCTGGATGAACTAATTAACTCTATCATTCTAAAATGTGAAAACGTTCTATTCTTTTTTTTCATTATTATTATTATATCCCTTCCTTAACTTTTTTCCCATCAACGTGGGACGCAAACAATGCACAGACACTGGAAGTAGTAGCGAATGTAAAATTTTGGAACAATGTTATCGTTTGCATGCCCCTTTGGAATACACAGAATAGAGGGGCAACAATTGCGGAACTCGCATCGATTAATGCAAAGATAATTTTAAAAAAAGATTCATTCTATCGCTAAAATTCGTTGGAGAGTTTTTAAGTGCTTGAAAGAACCTCTAGGCTAAATTGAATTTAACGGAACAGACTCCCCATTCTATCTTATGATGAAGATTTAATTAAAACATGCTTCTATCAGTCTATGACAATTTATTATTAAAATTTTTGTTTTGTTAAGGATGCGGAGGAAATTAAACGCATGGCAATTGTTTCTTTTGTCTCTCCCATCCCGGAAGACTCAAAAAGAGGATCTTTTGTAGCGAAAGATCAAGGACATCACCAAAAGTCTTGCGTTTAAATCATTCTATGGATAGCTATTTCATTGGCCATTCTACACATTGAAGTTAATTTTTTTTTTAGTAAGAAAGATATATTCTTGGTCGTTTATTTCAATTACACTTATTGAACATTTGTGACCTGGATGAATTCTTATCCTCAATAAATTAAGTCTTCTGTAAATTTATATAATAAAACTATCCTGAAACTATTTTCGTTTCCTGTAGATAAACAGATGGCATTTAAGGACAGGAATTGCAGAAATAAAGCAGTTTTTATCATAATTAGATCAGTGGTGTTTAGGGGCAGATTACATGTGTTCTGTGGAATATGATTACTGGTGACTAATAAGTTGCGACCAACGGGTTTTCATATTACAGGCAGACATAGACATATGATTATTAGTGACGGTTAAGTGCGACCAATGAACTTAAATTCGTTGTAGTTAGTTGCAAAATACATGTATGCAGTGGAAACATGATGACTGGTAGTGATAAGTAGCGACTAATGTCTTTAAATCGGTGTGATTAGTTGCAGATTGCATGCATGCAGTGGTAATATGATTACTGGTGACTGATAAGTTATAACCAACGGAATTAGATCAGTGATGATAATTTGCAGATTACATGACGGATAAGGTGATTTAATCAGCAACTAATCATCACTGATCTAATTCCGTTGGTGATTCTATTCTTGCGACGGATAAAGTTGCGATCAACGTATGAATCAGTTGTGATTAATTGCATATCACATATAGGCAGTGAAAATATGAATACTGCTGACTAATAAGTTGCGGCCAACGGATTTAGATAAGTGGTGATTAGTTGCAGAACACATGTATGCTGTGGAAATAAGGTGTGATTACATTTATGCGCAGTGAAAATATGATTACTGATTAATGTTAAGTTGCGACCAACAGATCAGTAGTGAACAGTTGCAGATTGCATGCCTACAATGGAAATATGATTACTAGTTTCTGCGATTATTACAGATTAGTTATTGATTAGTTACAGATTATATTTATGCAGTGGAAATATGATTACTGGTGACTGATAAGTTGAGACCATCGGATTCAGTTCAGTAGTGATCAGTTGCAAATTGCAGGTATGCATAGAAATATGATTATTGGTGACTGATAAATGCCAGTAATGAATTTAGATCCAGTGGTGAATAGTTGCAGAATACATTTATAGAGTGAGAAAATACGATTACTGGTGACTGATAAGTTGCGACCAACGGATTTAGATCGGTAGAGATTAGTTTCAGATTACATGTTTACAGTGGAACTACGGACTGATAAGTTGCAATCAACGGATTGATATCAGGGATTATTAGTTGGAGGTCTCCAGTATGAAATGAAATATCATTATAAAAGATTATCTAAAAACCACAAAACAATAATCTTCGGGCCCGAAATAAAATACAACTTTTTCCTCAGGAATTCGTAAAATGAAAAAAGGCGTATTATAATAGAAACAATCTCTTTATACATAAACTTTCAAAAACAGATATTCATCTTTATATATGAGTAATTCAATCAAATAAAAAACAGATATCAAATTTTTGTAAAAAAGAAGGCAATACTACGAAAACATAACGATTTCTAAAAACTGAATTACCATGATAACGATCACACGTCGAAGACTACATGCTAAAAAAGAATCATGTGTGAATATCGTTTGGTCCGAAATTTCTCTCCCACAGACGTAAAAATATACACTTTCTGTAAAAGTTTGTCGAACACCACACGCTTACCATTTTCATAAAAGCGAGAAAATATTCCATTGCCAAACGATCTCGGTCAGAAATAATAAAAAAAAAAAAAAAATGGCCACCCCCCTTTTCTCTAACCCGCGGGGTCGTTCTGTTTCGTGCTCCGACATCGTTTGACGAAGAAATCGTTTGCAATGTCCTCCACGGCATTCGAAATTTCTATTTCTCTCAAACAGCACCATAAACAAAAAGGAAGGGAAAGCTGAAATAAATAAAATTAGGGGCACACGAAGGGGTGAGGGCAAGGGGGTTGGTATTACGTGCCCGACTCGCTTGTTATCCGAAACTTTTTTAACCGTCTGTTTTCCCGGTACAATGGCCTTTTTTTTCAATCTTCCCTCTAAGAGTTGAATGAACACAAAATCAAAGAGTTGTGTGTGTAGGTTTTTTTCCCTTTATTTCTGGCATTTTGTTTTGCATTTACTGAAAGTACGTGGTTGCAGTTTGCCGAGTTAATTGTAACTCCCCTACCCCCTTCCCAAATCACGTGATAGAACCTTTTTTTTTTTGTTGTTGTTATATGCCGAGTAAGTAAAATTCTGCGTCTATCTAAGAAGTCTAATTTCTGCGGTTGTCTAAGATCAGCTGAAGTCTATTTATAGCAATAGTATAATTTATCAAAGTTGTTGTTGTTCTTCTAATGCAGCTGGCAGTACATAAACAGTTAATCTTTATGCCATAGCAAAAGGAGGCTACACCGTTGTTACAGATTTAACACTACCGGTGGCTGTATCTCGAAAGATATGCCACGGACGCAAGTAGCACTAGCCCCCACAACGCTTGACGAGCCTATTAGACCGGGACCTACTGTTTAAAGGGGATTCCGAACCACTACAAGCATTCATTGCTCCGCCAGAACTCGAACCCGAAACCGCCAGAGCGCTTGCTACTCGCCTATCATTCATCATGTGCATTGTGTCTGGAGGATTACTTTGAAAGGTGAAAATAATTTTTGAAAAAAAAAAAAAAATTGGTCTTACTTTTTGGGGCACAGTAATATGTTTATTGGTGACTGATAAGTTGTGACCGGATTTAGGTCAGTGATTATTAGTTGCAGATTACATGTATGTAGTGGAAATATCAATACAGAAGTTTATTTATAAAATTCAAAAACAATAATATTTGTATGAGAAAGAAAAGACCGCTTTTTCTTCAGGAATTTGTAAATTGAATTATGTACATTGTAATAAAAAATATCTTTTATAAATAGTAAAATTTTCAAAAGAATGATAGATATTCATCTTATATATGATTAATCGAATTAAATAAAAAATATCTGTCAAATTTTAAAAATTAGACAATATTACGAAAATATTACGAACGTTAAAAAAACTGAATTACGTTGATAACCATCATGTTGACCACTACATGCTAAAAAGAATCATGTGAATATCGTTTTGTTTCGAAATTTCTTTCCACAGACGTAAAAATATAGACTTTTCGAAAAGTTTGACGAACACCACATACATACCATTTCCATAAAAGCAAGAAAATATTCCACTGCCAAACGATCTCGGTCAGAAATAATAAAAAAAAATAAAATGGCTACCCTTCCCTTTCTCTAACCCGCGGGGTCGTTCTGTTTCGTGCTCCGGCATCGTTTGGCGGAGAAATCGTTCGCAATGTCCTCCACGGCATTCGAAATTTCTATTTCTCTCATACAGCACATAAACAAAAAGGAAGGGAAGTGAAATAAATAAAATTAGGGCCCCACGAAGGGGTGGGAAAGGGGTGGGGCATTACGTGTCCGATTCGCTTGTTATCCGAAACTTTTAACCGTCGGTTTTTCCGGTACAATGACTTTTTTCAATCTTCCCTCTAAGAGTTGAATGAACACAAAATCAAAGAGTTGTGTGTGTAGGTTTTTTTTTCCCTTATTTCTGGCATTTTGTTTTGCATTTACCGAAAGTACGGTTGCAGTTTGCCGAGTTAATTGTAACCCCCTACCCCCTTCCCAAATCACGTGATAGAACCTTTTTTTTTGTTGTTGTTATATGCCGAGTAAGTAAAATTCTGCGTCTATCTAAGAAGTCTAATTTCTGCGGTTGTCTAAGATCAGCTGAAGTCTATTTATAGCAATAGTATAATTTATCAAAGTTGTTGTTGTTCTTCTAATGCAGCTGGCAGTACATAAACAGTTAATCTTTATGCCATAGCAAGGGCTACACCGTTGTTACAGATTTAACACTACCGGTGGCCCCTGTATCTCGAAGATATGCCACGGACGCAAGTAGCACTAGCCCCACAACGCTTGACGAGCCTATTAGACCGGGACCTACTGTTTAAAGGGGATTCCGAACCACTACAAACATTCATTGCTCCGCCAGAACTCGAACCCGAAACCGCCAGAGCGCTTGCTACTCGCCTATCATTCATCAGTGCATTGTGTCTGGAGGGGATTACTTTGAAGGAGGTGAAAATAATTTTGAAAAAAAAATTGGTCTTACTTTTTGGGCACAGTAATATGTTTATTGGTGACTGATAAGTTGTGACCGGATTTAGGTCAGTGATTATTAGTTGCAGATTACATGTATGTAGTGGAAATATCAATACAGAAGTTTATTTATAAAGTCCAAAACAATAATATTTGTATGAGAAAGAAAAGACCGCTTTTTTCTTCAGGAATTTGTAAATTGAATTATGTACATTGTAATAAAAATATCTTTTATAAATAGTAAAATTTTCAAAAAGAATGATAGATATTCATCTTTATATATGATTAATCGAATTAAATAAAAATATCTGTCAAATTTTGCAAAATTAGACAATATTACGAAAATATTACGAACGTTAAAAAACTGAATTACGTTGATAACCATCACATGTTGACCACTACATGCTAAAAAAAGAATCATGTGAATATCGTTTGTTTCGAAATTTCTTTCCACAGACGTAAAATATAGACTTTTCGAAAGTTTGACGAACAATTCACATACATACCATTTCCATAAAAAAGAAAATATTCCACTGCCAAACGATCTCGGTCAGAAATAATAACAAAAAATAAAATGGCTACCCTTCCCTTTCTCTAACCCGCGGGGTCGTTCTGTTTCGTGCTCCGGCATCGTTTGGCGGAGAAATCGTTTGCAATGTCCTCCACGGCATTCGAAATTTCTATTTCTCTCATACAGCATCACTAAACAAAAGGGAAGGGAAGTGAAATAAATAAAATTGGGCCCCACGAAGGGATGGGGGCGTTACTTGCCCGACTCGCTTGTTATCCGAAGCTTTTTAACCGTCGGTTTTTCCGGTACAATGGCTTTTTTCAATCTTCCCTCTAAGAGTTGAATGAACACAAAAATCAAAGAATTGTGTGTACGTTTTTTCCTCATTTCTGGCTTTTTGTTTTGCATTTACCGAAAGTACGGTTGCAGTTTGTCGAGGAATTGTAACTCCCCCCCAAATGACGTGATAGAACCTTCTTTGTTGTTGTTGTTATATGTCGAGTAAGTAAAATTCTGTCTCTGTAATAGGTTGTTGTTCAAGATGAGCTGAAGTCTATAAATAGCAATAGTATAACAGTTTATCAAACTAGGTTGTGCAATTGAAGATAAGAGTTTAACAATACATTTACAAAATCTCTGTAAAGAAACTACTCAAGTGAAATGTTAAAAATGTTCTTAAAACATCGTTAATCGTTATCCTGTAAAAAATAATCCAAATTTATACTTTATAAAGAAGAAGACTAACAATATGGTTGACGCTAGATACGCCATTATCCTTGGTAGAATGACCTTGGTGACTTATTTTAAATTTGACAACCTTGATGGGATTGGGAAGATACATAGTTTTGCTATCAATTTTTCTCGAAGCTACTTGAAATTACAAGAAGAGAGAACGAGTAAAACTTTAAGCTTTACTCGAGCAAAAACTAAAAGTATCTTTAAATATCTGGTCCAATTAATCCAGGTCTTAGTCCAAGCCAATTTCAACATTTCTAGTAAATCCACTAACTGGCCATCATAAGCGTTTTTTCTCAATTCATCTGGCAATACAGAGACAATTATCTTTATGCTAAAGGCAAGGGCTGCACCACTGATACTTATTTAGTACTACACAGGGGACACGTGTAGTTTGGAGATATGCTACGGACGCGAGTAACACTACTCTCACAACGCTCTACGGTCATATGAAACCGGGACCTACTGTTTAAAGTGGATTCCGAACCACTGCGAATATCCATGGCACAGCCAGGACTCGAGACGGAAACCTTTTGGTACCGACTACCAGAGCGCTAGTCACTCGGCCATCAGGCCCCAGTTTGCCATAGTAATTTGTGCAATCGAAGATAAAAAACTGTTTTCAAAAATTAACAGCACATAAATTAAATGAAAAATCTGTATTTACACACTCTATGTAAAGAAGCGCATGATATCCAATTGGCTAGCGCTCTAACCTTTTGGTACCATAGTCTCCAGTTTCGAATCACGACGATTTTATAGATGTTTGTTAGTGGTTCGTAATCCGCGAATCCACAGGTTTCAGGTTCCAGTCCCGGCGGTGCATGGATGTTTGTAGTGGTTCGAAATCAGCTTTAAACCGTAGATTCAGGTCAAACATGATCGTATAGTATTGTCTTGAGTCAGTCTTCAGCCCTCGTGGCTAAATACGGCTAAAATGAAGCTGCAAATTACCCGTAGCCAATTGGATCAGTCACTTGCGTGATAGAGTCTTTTGGACCTGGTGTAGGCTTTCCTGTACTAGGAGGATTAGTAGCAACATAATTTTAAATGTATGGAAATTAAATTATTTATTTAATAATAAATTGACGATTTATCATAAATTTAAAAATAATTATTTTAAATTTAAAATTAAATTTTGCATATCACATAAAACTTTAATTTATGTATTTACTACTGGTTAGAAATATTGGTTAAATACTAGTTAAATATAGACCAATTCGAATCCTTCACCAAACAACTGTTTTCTGTTAACGAGAATTTATGCCATCTGGTTAGCTTCAAACTTAGAAAGTTCTAGAATGTTTATTTGGCTGAGATGATTTGCAATAGTCTAGACTAGAGGCCAGAATCGCAAAAATTTGTTATTGAATACTGATATACTAGTAAAGACGTATTTTAATAGAATATAAGTTTAGAAGCTTTTAAACATAAATAAACTCGTGGCGAAAAGTTTAGAACTTTTAAAATGAACATAAAGTTGTGTAGAGCATAAAAGAAAAAGGTAATTTTAAATTTAAAAATATATTTTTATATAATTTTAATAATTTATCTTATTTTAAAATAATTAAATTTTTAATTGCAATGTAATTTTCAGTTTCTCTTTACATGACTATATTGTATGAACTTTTAATATGCAAAAAAACCGATTTTTACAGCAATTATACATAATATGATAATTAATTATTATTTAATGACTTCATTTATTATAATTTCAAACTATATTAATTATTCTATGTTTTGTAATATGAGTTTCCTGAAATAACTGTTTTTTAAAATAAATCATTTTCAGGTATTCTTTTTTGAAACCATCAATTGTTTTCATGACAATCTGTATAATAAAAAGAAAAGATTTTACAGCAACTATGCATAATATGTTAATTTATTATTTAATGAATTTATATATTATGATTTCAAATTGTATTATTCTATACAATATTATATAGAATTTATTTATTGTACTTTTTAATATGGGTTCTTTGAAATGACTGTTTTTTTTTTTTTTTTAAATAAATCATTTTTCATTTATTCCTTTCTGAAACCATCAATTATTTTCAGAGCAATCTGTATATACAAAGTTAAATGTAAATTATTCTTTTATAATAAAGCTTTAAAAATTCAACTATAAATTAACTAGACCTCTGACAAGTTGAAAAGTTTTTTTAACTAAAACTTCTTTTTTATTTATCATTTAAGTATCGAAATAAATATTTTTCATGATAAACGAAAATAAAGATAAAAATAAATAATGATTTTTTTCGTTTAATTCATTTATCGAATACAGAAAAGAATAAAACCAATAAATGGAGTTCCATATTCCACGAGATTATTTTTTATTGAAATTGGAAAATTTAATATACATCGTCTGAAAATACTGTATTTAATTTGGCTCACATAATTTAATATAAAGAAGCTCCAAACAACTCATCTCTCACTTTAATCTAATTGAATCTTCAATGAGTTACTTGAAGTAGGGAAAATTTCTCAAAAAAAAAAGGATTTATTATAATATTCACCACTAAAGAAGAACTTCTATAATAGAAAAAAAAAAAAAAAAAAAAACCGGAAATAAATTAAAATAATGGACGGATTTTTTTATTTTATCCTTTTTTTCATATCTAAAAGTAAATTACCATATTTCCTTCACGAAAATTTTAAAAAAATATTGTGCACTTTATTAGAAAAACATGTACAATAATATCCTTTTGGCTAAGAAAAATTATTGCAATTTCATGCATCTTTAAACAGAATTGGCAGCAGTTTATAGTAGTTAAAATCTTTTAAAATTTGATGTAATTTAAAAAAAAAAAAAAGTCTTATTTATGAATATAAATTTTTTGTTTTCCATTTAAGCAAATAACGAGATTTTTTCGCTTAATTCTGTTTTGTAAGAACTAAATGATGATTATAAAAAATTGAAAGGAATCAATAAAAATGACAAATTAATCTTTTGAAGTTTATAAATTTAATATTTTCTTATTATAATGCAAAAAAAAATAATAATAAAATGAAGTTTTTAATTAAATTCAAGTGTAAAAAGAAGTAAAAGTATTTAATTTGAGTTAAAAATTTAACAAACAACAACAATGCCTTATTTTTAATAAACTGCGGTAAAACACATATTTTATGAAAGAAGAAATAAAAAACCAATCTTTATAAAAGTTTTTCAAAAAGAAATATTCCATACTAAAAATGTAAAAACAAAACAAAAAAGCAGTGCTTTTTTTCTTATTGTTTTTATGTTAAAATTTTGTATTATAAATTTAATTCATTCTAATTAAACCTATTTTTTAATTAATAATTAGTTAAATCTATTCAAACCTATTTTTATAAGCCTATTGTATAAGGAAAAGAACATACATATTAAATTCTTATTATATGAATACCTAAGTAATCTAATTTAACTTAGTTTACAAGATTTATATTAACAGAACATTGAATATACAATCATTAACAGTAATCTTAATTGTAACCTACAACAAATGACTTGTATTAATTAATCCTAAATTAAAACTATGAATTAATAACCTATTATTAATTGTACCTATTCAAATCTATTAAATAAACCTATTCTATTAGAAAAAAAATCAAAAAAATTAAATTTTTACTATATGAACAATAAAAGAATCAAGATATCAAACCTAAATATTTAATTAATCATTAATCAATCGTTTAATTTGGCTCAAAAGATTTATTACATTCGAACATTGAACTTTTCATCTACTGTAACCTAAATGAATAATTAGTATACTATCGCAAAAGTAATTAAATCTAGCCTGATTAAACCTATTAATTTATTATCTATTTTTAATTGTCTACTAAACATATTATGTAAATCTATTAAAACTTATCATACAAATCTATTCTTTTAGAAAAAATAAATCCTATTATATAAAAAAATTAATTATTATTAATAATAATGAATAATATTAGGAATAATTATTATTCCTATTATGTGAACAATGTAGAATACTTAAGCCTCAAACTTAATTTAACTTGGCTCCTAAAATTTACAACAACAGAGCATTGAACCGATCATCTTTAATTTCTATGAATTATTAATAATCTATTATTAATTTAAACCAATCTAATGAAATCTATTAAATAATTGTAATTAAACTTATATAAGTCTATTCAAAACTATTCTTTTTAGAAAAATAATCATAAAAAATAAGGAATACTTAACTTTCAAACCTAATTTAACTTGGCTGCTAAGATTTATAACAGCAGAGCATTCAACAGTTCATCTTTAACAGAAACATACATGAACTTTGACAAGTTGTTTTGTAGTGGTGAAAACTTCTTGAAAGGTGATTTATATTATTTACAACAAAAAGAACTGAAATACATTTCTCTTTATTTTATCACCATTAAAAACGAGAGATAGGAATTTTTTTTCGCTTCGATTCCTTTCTTTATTTTATTTATTTATATATTTTTATTTCTGATCGAAGTAAAATAAATGACGTTTCCAAAAACAGAAAAGAAATGGTCAGAGATGCGAAGTTATAAATGACGTCTAAAAGGGAAGGTAGAGGTGTGGATCTTAGGGGACATTTCACATAAATCACACGCCCGCCGACCCTCCACCCACACCAAATACAATAAAATAAACACAAACTTATCTTTTTTTGAAGAGCAGCGAAAATAAATAAAGATGCTTCTTTTGCTACTGCGCGGGAAATACCGCAGGTGATCATTCTCTCATCTTTATTTTATTTATTTTTTAGGTGGACGGAAAAAGGATTTCTCACCCTTTAATACTGGATGGAAAATGCGAAAGTAGACTCCCACGTGGATTTGTGAGATGAGATGAGATAGGTAGCAAAAATATGAAGAATAATATACACGGGTGGAGATAAATAAGAATAAAAGATGCTCTCAAACAGATACGTTTTACTTTTGTTTGTTTATCGCAAAAACATAATGGAACGGTAGAAAACGTAAAATAATAAATAAACATATTTACTATTTCATGTTTCTATTTGTTTTCTTTTTCGGCCATTTTTTTTTCCTTTTGAAATGGGAAGAGTAAATTTGTATTGTAAATATTGAAATATGTACAATATTTATTGCAATCCTTGGTTGCGATAAATCTTCTACAAAATAATCATAAAATTATAGAATACTAATCAATGTAGAATACTTAAGTCTCAAACCTAATTTAACTTGGCTCCAAAGATTTATAACAACAGAACATTCAACTTCCCATATTTAATTCAAGACTCCATGAATTATTATTGATATTCTATTATTAAATAAATCTAGTCTGATGAAATCTATTAATTCTATTATCTAAATATATAAAAATGTTTATTCTATTAATTAATTTTCTATTATTAATTAAACTTATTTAAGTCTATTTAAACTTATTACACAATCCTATTCTACTGGAAAAATACTAATAAAAAAATATAGCATACTGAACAATGTAAAATACTTAGCCTCAAAATTGGTGCTCGGTGTCACAGGTATCAGTTTCTTGAGCCCCGGCAATGTATAAATGTTTATAGTGATTTCGAATCCACCTTAAACCGTAGGTCGTGGTCTAATATGTCTCTAGAGGGTACGGCGCAGGATTCATAACCCTACTTCGTAAAAAAATATCTTCCATTTGCAAATCTGCCAGTAGGCAGACGGACTCAGCCCATCAAGAGGCTCATGCACCAATGATGATGAATGATGATGTAGTATATACAAACCTATTTTTATAGCAAAATAATTATAATTAATTAATGATTATGGAAATAATAAGAATACTGGTCAATATAGAATACTCAAAAGCTCAAACACAATTTAACTTGGCTCCTATGATTTATGACAACAGAGCACTCAACAGTTCATCTTTAACTAAAACCTCCATGAACTTTTGACAAGTTGTTTTGTAGCAGTGAAAACTTCTTAAAAGGTGATTTATATTATTTACAACAAAAAAGAAGTGAAATACATTTCTCTTTATTTCATCAGTTTTCTGCGCTCTCCATTAAATACGAGAGATCGGGAATTTCTTCATTTTTTATTTATTTTTTTTTTATTTCTGATCGAAGTAAAATAAAATGACGTTTCCAAAAACGGAAAAGAAATAGCCAGAATTGCGAAGTTATAAATGATGTCTAAAAGGGAAGGAAGGGGTGTGATCTTGGGGGACATTTCACATAAATCACACGCCCAACGCAGACCACACACCCACACCGAATAAAATAAAATAAACACAAACTTATCTTTTGAAGAGCAGCGAAAATAAATAAAGACGCTTCTTTTGCTGCAGCTCGGGAAATACCGCAGATGATCATTCTCTCAACTTTATTTTATTTATTTATTTTTTTACGTGGACGGAAAAGGGATTTCTCACCCTTTAATACTGGATGGAAAATGCGGAAGTAAACTTCCACGTGGATTTGTGAGATGAGATGAGATGGGTAGCAAAATATGAAGAATAATAGGAGGTGGTAGAGAAAAATAAGAATAAAAGATGGCCTCAAACAGATATGCTTTACTATTGTTTGTTTATCACAAAAACATAATTGAATGGTAGGAAAGCGAAAATAATAAATAAACATGTTTTCTATTTCATGTTTCTATTTGTTTCCTTTCGGCCGTTTTTTTTTTTTTTTTTTTTTGAAAACGGAAAGTGTAAATTTGTATTGTAAATAATAAAATATGTATAATATATATCGCAATTTATGGTTGCGATGAAAACAATAAAAATTTTTTTGTATCTTTTATTTGAGATACCTGTAATATGCTCTGTGAATTCCGAGCTGATTTTAACAAATAATGAGTATCGTGAAATGTGTATCTGCGATATATCGCACAAGATTGAATAATTCTAGTTTGCTAATTGTTCGATTTTGGAATATTATTTTCAAGAATTAAAGTAACGCTTTCAAGAAGCTTGTCACTTTCAGGTTCATGGGAAATATTTTAGTTGTTATTTACAAGCCAATTGTAGCGAATAATGGATATTGAAACGTGTATCTTCTCATATCGAATAATGGATTTCGTGAATCGAATAATGGATATCGTGAATCGAATAATGCATATCATGAAACATGATATGATAATGAATGGAATAATGGATATTATGTAACATGATTTTAAGGAATAGTGGATATCGTGAAACGTGTATCTGATATGCATCGTACAAGGATAAATAACACTAGGGAGTTCAGTTTTGGAATTTTATTTTCAAGAACTAAAGTAAATGAATTCATCTAGCAATGTTCTCTTTTCCAAACTATATTTTATAACATCTAGGCCTATACTAGACCCATAACGGCTTCAAGAAGAGGGCAACTTTAAGGTTCTTGGGAGCACTTTAATTTTTATTTATAAGCAGATTTTAATAAATAATGGATATTGTGAAACATGTATCTGCTATATATTATGCAAGATTGAACACTTCTAGATTGATAGTGTGAGTTCAATTTTGGAATAAACAGCCTTAAACCTAATTTAACTTTGTTCATAAGATTTATAACAACAGAACATTCAATTCTCATCTTTAACTCGTCTCCATGAATAATTATTTATATACTATTAATAATAAAATTTAGTTTACTTAAATCTATTAATAAATTATTTAAACTTATATACATAAGTCTATTCAAAACTATTATACAGACCTATTCTTCTAGAAAATTAATCATAAAATTTTAGAATACTAGACAATATAGCTAATTTAAACCTCAAACTCAATTTAACATGGCCCCTAAGATTTATAACAACCGAGCATTCAACAGTTCATCTTTAGCTAAACCCTCCATGAACTTTTGACGAGTTGTTTTGCGGTAGTGAAAATTTCTTTGATTTATGTTATTTACAACAAAAAGAATGCAATACATTTCTCTTTATTTTATCAATTTTCTGCGCTCTGCATTAAAAGCGAGAGATCAGGAATATTTTTCACTTTCCTTTTTTCTGATCGAAGTAAAATAAATGACGTTTCCAAAAACAGATAAGGAATGGCCAGAGAGGCGAAGTTATAAAGAATGTCCAAAAGGAAGGAAGAGGTGGGATCTTGGGGGACATTTCACATAAACCCATCACGCCCCCACCCACCCACCGACCTTCCACCCACACCTAATAAAATAAAATAAACACAAACTTATCTTTTTGAACAGCGCGAAAACAAATAAAGATGCTTCTCTTGCTACTATGCGGGAAATACCGCAGATGATCATTCTCTCATCTTTATTTTATTTCATTTTATTTACTTTTTTAACGCGGACGGAAAAAGGATTTCTTGCCCTATAATACTGGACGGAAATTGTGGAAGTAGACTTCCAGGTGGATTTGTGAGATGAGATGAGATAGGTAGCAAAATATGAAGAATAATATACACGGGGAGGTGGAAAAAAAGAATAAAAGATGGTCTCAAGCAGATGCGTTTTACTTTTTGTTTGTTCATCGCAAAAACATAATAGAACGGTAGAAAAACGTAAATAATAAATAAACATATTTTCTATTTCATGTTTCTAGTTGTTTCCTTTCGGCCATTTTCTTTTTGAAAACGGAAAGAGTAAATTTCTATTGCAAATATTGAAATACGTATTATATTCATGGTTGGGAGAAAAACCAAAGTATCTTATTGTTTTATTTCACTTTTTTATTTCAGATAAATGTAATTCTGGGAATTCTCTGCTGATTTTAACGAATAATGGATATCGTGAAGCATGTAGCTGCTATATATCATACAGGGTTGAATAACTCTAGATTGCTAATAGGAGTTCAAATTTCGAATTTTATTTTCAAGTAATAAAACAAATGAATTCAGCTAGCAGTATTCTTTTTTTTTTTTAACTTTATATCAACATGGTATATCAAGTTTAAATTGCCTTATATTAGAACAGCGGCTCTCAACTGCAATTTGTAGAATAGTAGCTCTCATCTGCAATTTGTAGAATAATACCTGTCAACTGCAATTTTACTGAATATTCATGGTTGAGATGAAAACAATAGAATATCTTATTGTTTTATTGTATTTTCTTATTTGAAATATATGTAATATGCACTGTGAATTCCCAGCTAATTTTTACGAATAATGGATATCGTGAAACATGTATCTGCTTTATATCGTGCAAGGCTGAATAAATCTAGATTGCTAATGGGAGTTGAATTTTGGAATAAATAGCATCAACTTAACATTTCTTTGTTTAACTTTGCTCATAAGATGTATAACAGCAGACTATTGAACTACACATCTTTAAATCGTCTAAATGAATAATTATTTATATTTAATTGTTACTAAAATGGAATTTACTTAAATCTATTTATTAATTATTTAAACTTATATATTTAAGTCTACTCAAAACTATTATACAAACCTATTCTTCTACAAAAATAATCATAAAAATAATACTGGACAATATACAATTAACCTACAAACCTAATTTAACTTGGCTCCTCAGATGAACTTTTCAATGCTCTGTTGTTATAAAACAGAGCATTCAACAGTTCATCTTTAACTAAAACCTCCACGAACTTTTGACAAGTTGTTTTGTAGTAGTGAAAACTTCTTAAAAGGTGATTTATATTATTTACAACAAAAAGAACCGAAATTACATTTCTCTTTATTTTATCACTTTTCTGCGCTCTCCATTAAATGCGAGATCGGGAATTTTTTCGCTTTCTTTTATTTTTTTATTTCTGATCGAAGTAAAATAAATGACGTTTCAAAAACGGAAAAAAAAAAAAAAAAAATGGCCAAAGAAGCGAAGTTATAAATGATGTCTAAAAAGGGAGAGAAAGGTGTGATCTTGGGGGACACTTCACATAAATCACACCCCCCCGACCATCCACCCACACCAAATAAAATAAAATAAACACAAAGTTATCTTTTTGAGGGGGCACGAAAATAAATAAAGATGCTTCTTTTGCTACTGCGCGGGAAATACCGCAGATGATCATTCTCTCATCTTTATTTCATTTTATTTATTTATTTACGCGGACGGAAAAAGGATTTCTCACCCTTTAATACTGGACGGAAAATTTGGAAGTAGACTTCCACGTGGATTTGCGAGATGAGATGATGAGATAGGTGGCAAAATATAAAGAATAATATACACGGGTGGTGGAGATAAAAAAAATAAAAGATGGTCTCAAATAGATGGTTTTTTTTTGTTTGTTTATCGCAAAAACATAATGGAACGGTAGAAAAACGCAAATAATAAATAGACATTTTCTGTTTCATGTTTCTATTTGTTTCGTTGCGGCCAGTTTTTTTTTTTTATTTTTGAAATGAAAAGAGTAAATTTGTAATGTAAATATTGAAATATGTATAATGTTTATTGCAATTCATTGTTGCGATGAAAATAGAATTATCTTATTGTTTTATTTCATCTTTTATTTGAGATATATTTTATGTGAACACGTTTGAATAACTCTAGATTGCTAATGGGAATTTTAAAATCCTATTTTCAAGAAATAAAGTAAATGAATTCAACTAGCAATATGTAGGTCTGACAAGGGCTACCCAGTAAAAAGAAAACATATGCTGTCTTGAAATCTACCAGTAGGCAGACGATCTTGGCGCAACACGCCATGGGGTTGTTGCGCCACTGATGATGATGATGATCGATCTAGAAAGATAACCATAAAATAGAGAATACTGAACAATATAGAAGAATCTCACAATTAATTTAACTTGCTTCATGACATTTATAACAACTTCTCATCTTTAACTCTAGTCTCTATACATAATTATTAATAATTCTATCATTATCTAATCTATTATCTATATTCGATTATTACAAACCTATTCTTCTAGAAAAATAGTCATATAAATATACAATACTTGAAAATATAGAATAAATAAGCCTCAATCTTATACTTAAGCCTTAATTTCACTTGGCTCCTAAGATTTATAACAACAGAGCATTCAACAGTTCATCTTTAACTAAAACCTCTACGAACTTTTGACAAGTTGTTTTATAGTAGTGAAAACTTCTTAAAAGGTGATTTATATTATTTACAACAACAAAAAAGCTGAAATACATTTCTCTTTATTTTATCACTTTTCTGCGTTCACCATTAAAAACGAGAGATCGGGAATTTTTTTTCCTTTCTTTTTTTCTGATTGAAGTAAAATAAATGACGTTTCCAAAATAAGGAAAAAGGAACGGCCAAAGATGCGAAGTTATAAATGATGTCTAAAAGGAAGGAAGAGGTGTGATCTTGGGGGACATTTCATAAATCACCCCCTATCCCTCCACCCATACCAAATAAAATAAAATAAACACAAGCTTCTCTCTTTGAAGAGCGCGAAAATAAATAAAGATGCTTCTTTTTGCTACTGCGCGGGGAAATACCGCAGATGATCATTCTCTCATCTTTATTTTATTTTTTTTTTATTTATTTATTTTTCTAACGCGGACGGAAAAAGGATTTCTCAATCTTTAATACTGGACAGAAAATGTGGAAATAGACTTCCACGTGGATTTGTGAGATGAGACGAGATAGGTGGCAAAATACGAAGAATAATATACAGGGTGGAGTAAAAAAATTAAAAATGGTCTCAAAGAGATACGTTCTTACTTTTGTTTGTTTATCGCAAAAACAATGGAGGGGGAAAACGTAAATAATAAATAAACATATTTTCTATTTCATGTTTCTATTTGTTTACTTTCAACCATTTTCTTTTTAAAAACGGAAATAGTAAATTTATATTGCAAATATTGAAATAGGTATAATATTGATTGCAATTAATTGTTGCAATGAATCTTCTAGAAAATAATCAAAAACATAGAATACTAATCAATATAGAATACTTAAGCCTCAAACTTAATTTCACTTGGCTCCTAAAATTTATAACAACAGAGCATTCAACAACTAATCTTTAACTCTAGTCTCCAAAATTACTTATTAATATTATATAATTAACTAAATCTAGTCTAATAAAATCTATTAATTAATGATCTATTATTAATTAAACTACACTCTATTCAACTCTATTCACACCTATTATACAAATCTATCATTTTAGAAAAATAATCATATAAATTAATAAATCATAAAATTAAGTTTGAACCTTGAGTATTCAATACTGGACAGTATTGAATACTCAAGGTTCAAACTCAATTTAACATGGCCCCTAAGATTTATAACAACAGAGTATTCAACAGTTCATCTTTAACTAAAACCTCCATGCACTTTTGCAAGTTGCTTGTAGTGGTGAAAACTTCTTAAAAGGTGATTTATATTATTTACAACAACAAAAGAACCGAAATACATTTCTCTTTATTATATCAATTTTATGCGCTCTCCATTAAATGTGAGAGAGAGGTGTGATCTTCTATTAATTAATTGTTATTTAAACTTATTATCAAATCCATTATGAAAACCTATTCTTATATAAAAATAATCCTAAAAATATACAATACTGAGAGTATAGAATATTTTAGCCTCAAACCTATTTTAACTTGGCTTCTAAGATTTATAACAACGAAGAATTCAACTACTCATCTTTAGTCTACATGAATAATAATTAATATTATATTATTAATTAAATCTAATCTAATGAAATCTACTAATTAATTATTAATTAAACTTATATAAGTCTATTCAAAGATATTCGTCTAGAAAAATAAACATATATAGAATACTGGACAATATAGAATATTCAAACAATTTAACTAGAAAATAAAATTTATAAAAACTATAACAACAGAGAATTCAACTTCAACTTTAACTCAAATCTCCATAAATAATTATTAACTATTCATAACAATGAATAAATAATTACAAATTATCTATTATAAATCAAACTTATGTAATTCAATTCAAACCTATTATACACACTTATTCTTATCGAAAAATCATAAAAATATAGTATACTAGACAATATAGAATACTTAAGCCTGAAACCAGGTCTGTAGCGGTTCAGAACCCATTTTAACCGGTAGGTCCCGGTCTAATAGAAATGTATAGCGTTGGGTGTAGGACTCATAACTCTACCCTGTATAAAGAAACCATCTCTTATCTCGAAATCTCGAAAATGGTCTTGGCCCATTATGTGCTGCCCTTATAAAAGTCTATACAAACCTATTCTTCTAGAAAAATAATCATAAACAGAATACTGGACAATAAAAAAGACTTAGTTTGAAATCTAATTTAAGTTGGCTCTAAGATTTATAACAACAGAGCATTCAACAGTTCATCTCTAACAAAAACCTCCATGAACTTTTGACAAGTTGCTTATGCCCGAGTGGTGAGAACTTCTTAAAAGGTGATTTATATTATTTACAACAAACAAGAACCGAAAAAAATTTATCTTTATTTTATCACTTTTCTGCGCTCTCCATTAAATGCGAGAGAGATCGGGAATATTTTTCGCTTTTTCTTTTTATTTCTGATCGAAGTAAAATAAATGACGTTTCCAAAAACGGAAAAGAAATGACCAGAGATGCGAAGTTATAAATGACGTCTAAAAGGGAAGGAAGAGGGTGATCTTAGGGGCATCTCACATAAATCACACGCCCCGCCGACCCTCCACCCACACAAAATAAAATAAAATAAACACACACTTATCTTTTGAAGAGCGCGAAAATAAATAAAGGCGCTTCTTTTGCTGCAGCGCGGGAAATACCGCAGATGATCATTCTCTCATCTTTATTTTATTTCATTTTATTCATTTTTTATTTCTGGACGGAAAAAGTATTTCCCACCCTTTAGTACTGGATGGAAAATGTGGAAGTAGACTTCCACGTGTATTTGTGAGATGAGATGAGATAGGTAGCAAAATATGAAGAATAATATACACAGGGTGGAGTAAAAAAAGAATAAAAGATGGTATCAAACAGATGCGTTTTATTTTTTGTTTGTTTATCGCAAAAACATAATGGAACGGTAGAAAAACGTAAATAATAAATAAACATATTTTCTATTTTATGTTTCTGTTTCCTTTCGGCATTTTTCTTTTTGAAAATGGAAAGAGTAAATTTGTATTGCAAACATTGAAATATGTATAATATTTATTGCAATTTATTGTTGTTGATCAAAACAACAAAATATTTTTTGTTTTATTGTATTTTTTTCGGTTCAGACATATGTAATTTGTTTTGTGAACTCCCAGCTGATTTTAACGAATAATGGAGATCGTGAAACATGTATTTGATATTTATCGTACAAAGTTGAATATCTCTAGATTTTTAATGGGAGCACAATTTTGGAATTTTATTTTCAAGTAATAAAACAAATTAATTCAGCTAGCAATATTTTATTTTCCTAACTATATATTGTAACGTATCGGCCTATATTTGGCCCATATAGTCTTCAAGACGAAGACCTCTTTCAGATTAATGGGAATAATCCAGTGTATATATTCAAGCTGGTTTTAACGAATAATGGATATCGTAGAATAGGTATCTACTATATATCGTGCAAGGTTGAATAACTCTAGATTGCTAATGGGAGTAAAATTTTGGAATTTTATTTTCAAGAAATAAAGTAAATGAATTCAGCTAGCAATATTCTCTTCCCTAACTACCGTCTATTGTAACTATATTGACCTGTATTAGACCCATAAAGTCTTCAAGGAAGAGGTCCATTTTCAGGGTCATGGAAACACTTTAATTTTTATTTACAAACTAATTTTCAGGAATAATGGATATCGTGAAATATTTATGTGTTATATATCGTACAAGATTTAATAACACTACATTGATAAGGGTGTTCAATTTTTGAATTTTATTTTTAAGCAATAAATTAAATTTTTCAGCTAATAATATTCTAGAACGGCTTCAAGAAGAGAGACACTTTAAGGTTCATGGAAAAACATTAGCAATCTATTCATTCAAATTGTACGATATAAAGCAGATACATGTTTCACGATATCCGTTATTCCTTACAATCAGCTGAGAATTCATTGAGCATATAACATATATCCAAAATAAAAAGAACAATAAGATGTTTTGTTTCCATTGCAACCTTGAATTGCAGTTGAGAGCCACTATTCTACAAATTGCAGTTGAGAGCCACTTCTACAAATTGCAATTGAAAGCCACTACTCTAATATAGGATATATTACTTTGAAATATAATTAAAAAAATAATATAGCTAGCTCTAATATAGGCCGAGACGTTACAATATATAGTTCGAAAAAAGAATGTTGCTAACTGAATTCATTTGCTTTATTCCTTCAAAATAAAATTAATAGTAATTAGTAATTAATTAATTAGTGATAGCAATCTCGATTTATTCACCTTGTACGATATACAGCAGATATATGTTTCACGATATCCGTTATTCGTTAAAGTCAGCCTGTAAATAAAAATTAAAGTGTTCTAACATGAATCTAAAAGTGACAATATTCTTCAACTGTTACTTTATTTCTTGAAAATAGAATTCCACAATTTAACTCCCATTAGCAATCTAGAGTTATTCAACCGTGTACGATATTAGATACATGTTTCACGATATCATCCATTATTCGTTAATATCAGCTGTGATATCACAGAGAATATAACATATATTTCAAATAAAAGCTGCAATAAAACAATAAGACATTTCTTTCCATCGTAACCATGAATTGCAATAAATATTACACATATTTCAATGTTTGCAATACACATTTACTCTTTCCTTTTGAAAAAGGAAAATGGCGGAAAGGAAACAAATAGAAACATGAAATAGAAAATATGTTTATTCATTATTTACGTTTTTCTACCGTTCCATTATCTTTTGCGATACACAAACAAAAGTAAAACGTATCTGTTTGAAACCATCTTTTTTTTTTTTTTTCACCACCCGTGTATATTATTCTTCATATTTTGCTACCTATCTCATCTCATCTCACAAATCACGTGGAAGTCTACTTCCACATTTTCCGTCCAGTAATATAAGGGTGAGAATCCTTTTTCAGTCCCGCTTAAAAAATAAATAAATAAAATAAAATAAAATAAAGATGAGAGAATGATCATCTGCGGTATTTCCCACGATGCAGCAAAAAGAAGCATCTTTATTTATTACCGCGCTCTTGAAAAAGATAAGTTTGTGTTTATTTTATTTTATTTGGTGTGTATGGATGGTCGGTGGGGCGTGTGATTTATGTGAAATGTCCCCTAAGATCACCCCCTTCCTTCCCTTTTAAACATCATTTATAACTTCGCATCTCTGGCCATTCCTTTTCCGTTTTTGGAAACGTCATTTATTTTACTTCGATCAGAAATAAAAAAAAGAATGGAAAAAATTCCCGATCTCTCGCTTTTAATGGAGAGCGCAGGAAAGTGATAAAATAAAGAGAAATGTATTTGAGTTCTTTTTGTTGTATATAATATAAATCACCTTTTAAGAAGTTTTCACTACTACAAAACAACTTGACAAAAGTTAATGGGGGTTTTAGTTAAAGATGAACTGTTGAATGCTTTGTTGCTATAAATCTCAGGAGCCATGTTAAATTAGGTTTGAAGGTTAAGTATTTTATATTTTTATGATTATTTTCCTAGAAGAATAGGTTTGAATAGACTTATAAGCTTCTTTAATATTTAATTAATAGATTTTAAAAGACTAAAGTAATAATACAATATAAATGATTATTCATGGAGACTAGAGTTAAAAATAAGAAGTTGAATGCTTTGTTGATTTAAATGATAGGTAGGTTTCTAGAAATAATGCTTTCTATATTATTCATTTTCCCTAAACAATGTTTTCTAAAATAGTCATTTTCTATAAATATTGTTCTTTATAATAATCATTTCTATATTTAATGTGTTCTTTAATAATCGTTTTCAATAAATAATGTTTTTTATTTTTACCTCATTAAAACAATCCGCCAAACTAGACAATTTCATATAAAATTTATGTTACCTTTCTAGCAAAACGTTTGAAATGTTGAACGTAAAAATGAGATATCCAAAATGGATGGGAAGTAGAGAGTTAATTCAAATATATTTGGAGATACTTTTATTTACACATTACAATGACGATATAATATACAAAAATAATAGAAATACAGACACACAAAAAGAAAACTGCGTCTACTACGAATGACCACCAACAAAAAATTTTAAAGTTCAGGGACAAAACTTACACCGAAGTACAGTCACAGTTAAGTGGACTGGTAAATAATTCACAAAGTTCTAGATATATACAGCATTTTTGACATCTATAATAATCGTTTTCTGTAAACAATGTTTTCTACAATAATCGTTTTTCTATAAATATTTTTTCTTATAATAAGCGTTTTATATATTTAATGTTTTCAATAATAATCGTTTTCTACAAATATTGTTTTTCTAAAATATTACAAATATTGTTTTCTATAAATAATACTTCCTATAATAATTGTTTTCTGTACTTTTTTCAATGAATCAATTTCTATAATAATATTTATTTTTTTTTTTCTAATGCAGCTGGCAAACACTTAGACAGCTTAGTCTTGGATACCTTAAGGCAAGTGCTGCACAGACGTACTCACTTTGCATTACCTCAGGGGCGCGTGCAACTTGAAGATAAGCCCCGGACGCGGAGTAACAATCCCCGCAACGCTCTACGATCCTATTAGACCGGGACCTACAGTTTAAAGTGGATTCCGAACCACTACAAACATCCATGGGCCCGCCGGGACTCGAACCCAAAACCTGTGGTAACGAGCGCCAGAGCGCTAGCCACTCGGCCATTCAGGCCCTTCTATAATAATATATATTCTATAATAAATATTCGTTAGAAGTGATTTAATCTCTTACTAACTGAAGCCATTTTTTTTTTATTGCACTTATTGTAAAAGCATGTCCCCAAACAACGAAGGTTTAATTTAAGGTCATTATTAAAAATATATTACAGATAAAAAAAATGTAGAAAAAAAGAAACATATATTTTAAAACTGAGGGGATTTCTAAAATAAATTAAACCTTTAAATGTAAAGACTTAGATAACGTAGTACCTTAAACTAACATCCACATAATTCTTAGGTAATGAAATATCTTAATGAAGAAAGGGTGATGACCACGAGATCCCGAGACCTTGAGCCACTTTGTTGGTTTCCATGACAACCGAAGAACCCCGAAAGGGATAAAGGTGAAAAGGAAAACCAGGAAATATGCAAAGATATTCGATTGTGCGTTGGATCCTTTGTCCCGTTCGAAAAGATTCCTCAAGAATGCCCCAAGAATTTTCCTGAGGACTTTTTCGAATCTTTGCGCTCTCAATTTACATTCTTCGGAAGGCAAAAGATGGAAGATTTTCGTCTGACTTCAATTATGTTCTTCGCGATATCCACCCCTCACCCCCCTTTGAAAAGCACGGGGGTCTTCAACGGTCTTGAGAAAAGATCGTTAAAATTTCTTGCGTTGTTAAGGACTGGCGTTAGGGTTAGGACCTCGAGATTCGAATAATTGAAGTTCGTTTGGAATGTTTGGCGCGCAAGTTGGTTCTCACGTTGAGTAAACAGTGGGGATATATGCTTTTTGTTTTGTTTGTTCGTCTGTCTTTGCACTTTCCCCCTTTTCCACATATTTCAGATCTCATTACATCCAGACGCTCTAGAATTTCCGTTTGCTTAGAACTTGCTTTTGATATAATTTAAGTCAAAGGAATGTTTGGATAACCAGAAATGTCTCCTAATATCATATGTCACAGATTTATATGTTAAATAAGAGGTATATTATTATAATTTGCTGTACATTTAGACTATATTCATCATTTAAACTGCAATCTTTTAAACTAAAGCTGGTGTAATGTTGTATATGAAAACAAAAGATCACTTTGTCACAGTCACAATCCAGTAATAGTGATATTTAGTTAGCATGCAAGCATTTAGATTTAATTTCTGGCATAACTGTAAATAATAAAACAAGTATACTCAATGGATGTTGTAACAGAGTCATAACGAGGCCACAAGATCACAACTCAACTAAACCTTATTCTCCAAATTCACCAAATGATACTAGGAATTAATCTGACTGACTCCGACCACAATTGTAGAAATTTTTTTTTATATGTTTCGTAATCTCACAAAATTATGCCAATTTTTCACGTATCTTCTTTTCTACTTTATATACAGGAAAGACCTAGTTGTCTTTATGTTCTCCATGCAGATTTTCCTAGCGAACTCTTCAACAATTCGACAATTAACAGTGCCAAATATGTCGCCATTCTTGTTGCCAAGATCTCCAACTAGACTTAATTTTTATCTTTTTGCCTTGTACAGTGCACATTTGACATAATTTCACTGAATAAAAGAATTTAACACACAATAAATCAAATACCATTGACAAAACACATAGTCTATATATCTATCTGAATAATACTATTCGATAACAGCAGACATATACCAAATAATAAAGACAGTAGACATAGTAAGTACAGCTAATCGTAAATTAAAAATACAAAGAATATATATATATATATATCATTACATCCATATCTCATTACATCCATATGTTCTAGAATTTCCCGTTTGCTTAGAATTCGTGTTTGATATAATTTAAGTCAAAGGAATGTTTGAATAAGCAGAATTGTTTCCTAATATCATATGTCAGATTTATATGTCGTACTACAATTTTCAAAGCATTTCTTCAGCTGATGTAATGCTGTATATGAAAACAAAATATCCCTTTGTCACAGTCGTAGTCCAGTAATAGTGACAGCATGCCAGCACTTGGATTTAATTCCTTGTACAACTTTGAATAACACGTACACTCGATGTATATTATACAGAAGTATAACGAAACCTCAAGGTCGTCATATTCGCCAAATTCACCGCATGATACTAGAAATTCATCTAATTCCTACTACAGCTGCCAAAATTTATTTTTCGCAAAAATTATGTCAGTTTCTCACGTATCTTCTTTCACAAGATATATAAACAACTTAGCTGTCTTATATTCTCTCCATAAAGTCTTTTCTAGCAAATTCTTCAACTGTTGAAAATGCTGTATATTTAGAACTTTTAAACCCTTTGCCACTTTACTTTTGAACTGTAACCGTACTTCAATGTAAGAACTTTGCTCCCTCATTTCATTGTTGATATTCGGTAGACACGGGTTTTTGTGTCAGCAATTTCTATTATTATTATACATATCTGTGTCGTCATTGTAATGTGTCCAATAAAAGTATTAAGGAAATATTTTAATTGACTGACTACATCCCGACCTTTTGGATATCTCATCCACTGTTCGTTAAACTAGAAGATAAGAGAAATTTTATACGAAATTTTCTAGTTTAGTGGATTGTTTTGAGGTAAAATCAGCAATTCATCAATTAACGTTGCCAAACATCTCGCCATGCTTATAGCCAAGATCGCCAAGATTTTGTTGCCAAGATATTTTTGTTTGTTTGTTCGTCTGCCTTTTCACTTTCCCCCTTTTCCACATATTTCAGATCTCATTACATCCAGTTGCTTTCTAGAATTTCCCGTTTGCTTAGAACTTGCGTTTGATATAATTTAAGTCAAATGAATGTTTGAATAAGCAGAATTGTTTCCTAATATCATATGTCACAGATTTGTATGTTGAATACGAGGAATATTACTACAATTTGCTGCACATTTAAACTATCTTCATCTGCTGTAATCTTACGTACGAAAACAAAAGTTCACTTTTTTTTTGTCTTAGTCATATTCCAGCTATAGTGCAAAGTTAAAGTCATAGTCCAAAGTTATTCATATGCAAAGTCATAGTCCTAAGTAATCCATATGCAAAAATTCATAGTCTAAAGTTATCCATATCCATATACAAAGTTAAAAGTCATAGTCAATGTTATAAAATTATTAAGTCATTAAAATGTCTCAATCATAGTCCAGCTATAGTGCAATAGTGCAAAAGTTATAGTACACTAAGTGATAGTTAGTACGAATGAAAGCAGTTGGATTTCATTCTTGGCATAACTTTTTGCTTAATGGATATTGTCACAGAAGTATAACGAGGCCCCAATGTCACGACTCAATTAAATCTTATTCGCCTAATTTACTGCATGATACTACACTCATCTACTACGACCATAAGTGGCGAATTATTTTTATATTTCTTCGTGAGATCATAAAATTATCTTCTTTCACCAGATGTAGGAAAACGTAGCTGTCCAGCGGTCTTATGTTCCCCATAAAGCTTTATATAGCAAATTCTTAAGCAATTCACCAATTAACATTGTCAAACATCTCGCCATTGTAGCATTTTTCCCAAGGAAAGAGATAAAACATTTCTGTTCTCAGGGGAAAGAATGTATATTCTTTAACAAAAGTGAATAATACCTACCCCTCACTCAAATCTGATAGCAAGATAAGCTGTATCGTGGATATTTATATTACATGCAATGGGTGTTTTGTACTAATGAACAACCTGTCACTTAAATATGACAGCAGATAATCAGTGTCATGTATAATGAAACATCGTGAAATTAGCGATTGTCTTTGCCTTAACTGGTCGAAACAATTACAGATGGGACATGGACTCTGTGATGAGTTGCTGCATGGTGATTGGTGATGGATCATGGACTGAGTAAGTGTCCATTTCAATCAGAAGTGAGGAAGCTGACCCTCCCTCTTGACGGAGTTCCTTAAAGGGAGGTTTTGGAGAAGAGAAAAAGAGGAGAGTTCTACTACTAATCGACATATCTAAGGATTGTTAATTCTGATGAAGATGTTTTTTTCACAAAAATATCCTAATCAAAATTAATTTTTAAAGACATTAATGAGGATTAATTGCATAATTATTAGAAAGGTATAACATAATTCCAACATGCTTCCTTAGATTAAAGGAGGTGACATAATCATTATGCAGGTCAAACACAAAATTCAATAATTACAATTTATACTGATTAAATACCAAACATCATTCTATTTCTACCACTTAAAAATCACCAAATCTTTGTACCACTAGTAATTAAGTTGTTAATGCGGCAAATATCTTTCACTTATTAATCACCTTTAGTTTTTCCCATATCCTAAGTATTTTTCCGAAAACTTTTTTTATCCATTGGTCCACCCTCTGAGATCTTTTGTTCTAAAGACCCCTAAAGAGAGAACATTATTTTTCGTTCACCCATCGCATTGTTGTTTTTCTACAAACGGAAAGACGTGTCCCGTAAGATTCATTTCTAGGAGATCGGGCACCTTTAGGGGTCGTTCCCTTTCTTTCCCATCTCAGACAGTCCTTCACACACTGAAAGTATACCACTGTGTCCAAAAAGTAACACCAATTATCCATTTAAAATTCCCTGAGCTTGTGGAATTTCAATTTTATTTTCTTTTTTATGTTGCTGGCACTGTCTTTGACATCTGTGTGAAATTCGACGTCAAAATCGTATCATATCGTAATATCTTCATTCGGAATATCTTATCACTTAATGGATAACATATAAACCATTAAAACCCTTCTTCATTCGGAATATCGTATCACTTATATGGATAACCATTAAAACCCTTCTTACTTCGGAATATCTTCACTTATATGGATAACATATAAACCATTAAAACCTTCTTACTTCGGAATATCTATGATGTCGGAATATCTATCGTATCGTGAAAATATCTTCATTCGGAATATCTTATCACGTATGTGGATAGCATATAAACCATCAGAACCCTTCTTTTATTCCAGAGTATCTATCCGTAATTCAATATCTTTAAATTATTTTGAGTAATGCATATTGAAGATCTAAGCGCAAAATCCATGTCTGATGAAATGCTTGATAATAAGCATATCATCATTCATTTAATAATGAACAGTTATATGTACATATCCGAACAGTAACATTTAACAATGTAATTAATTGGGGATAATTTTTTTATGGATTTGAAGTGACCTGGAGTTACTCTTTGTATAAGAGTAGAGAGAGGAATAAAAAATTATATGAAAAATATAAATGAAAAAAACTTCCAAAATGTGACGTGCGAAATTTGACGTCAAAATATTCAGTGTTTGAGTTACTTGGTTTTTGAGACGACGCTAAACTGATTCCGGCAATTTTTGAAATGCCTGAATTGATTGAGCAAGAACTTGCATCTCAGTCTGTTTGCGGAAACGTAGAATGTTAAGGGAGGCATTCTGGTGAGTATTCCTACATCGGAAAGTTATTAAGAAATGTTTAGAAGTGGTATACATAGTTTAAAGGAGGCAGAGATTTCGTTGAAGACGAAGAGCCCCTCTGGTAAACCATCAACCTCAACCGACGACGCTCACGTCCAAAAATTAAACATTTGGTGATCGCAAATCGTCTATTTACAATTACAGACCTTTCTGAGGATGTTGGAAGTTCAAAAGCATCGGTCAATTCCAATGTGGGCCTCAAACGCGTCAAATCTCGATTGGTACCGAAAACACCGAATGCGCCAACTCACGCTGCATTGATTTTTCGTGACTTTTTCAAAAATGAATCCCATATCTTTCCACAACCCCGTGCGATTTCTGGCTATTCTCTAAAATCAAAAGACGACTCCTGGGACACCTATTTGAGTCGATTGAAGAGATTCAAAGTGAATCAGCGCGCGCTTTAAAGGCCATCCTTGCCGATGACTTTTTAGTATGCATTGAGGATTGGAAAAAAAATTGGCATAGTGCATTGTGTCCGAAGGGGATTACTTTGAAAGTATAGGGAAATAAATTTAGAAGTATAAATAAAGAGTTTTCGAAAAAAATAATTGGTCTTACCTTTTGGGCACAGCAGTAATATTCGTGGACGACCCCCTCGGTGCATGCCTGTCAAGGTCAACTCATCAACACGCCCTGATCACCTCCAACGGGCAATCGAGCCTCTTTCCTGCTCTTTCTATTTATCCTTCTCCTTTGCTCCTTTGATTCCTTTTATTTCTCTTTCCTTTCTTCCAAAGGAATCTTCTCCGTGACAGGGCCTGTTACTCATTTCATTAGCGTTCTTCTCTTCTCAAGATGGTCGAACCCCCTCCCCTCACCCCACCAGTATCCTACCTTTCTATCCTGTGTTAGTATCCTTCTTTCAAGGATATTTTATGTCCTTGTTTTATTCCCTGCACAGTAATTATAGTTTCTTTACCAGGGATTTGACGTTAATATGGGATTGCTTTTAAAAACTGCAAGTTGGTCATTGAAATTTAAGTGAGTTAATCTAATTGTTTGCGTTGAAAGCAATTTTTCTTTTGTTTTAGGGCAAGAATTAAAAACAAAACATATCAGTGTTTGTTCATTTTTTGTGTGTGTGTGTGTGTGTAAGCATGATGTTTTCTCACATAGAGTTAAACCATCTATAAAAATTTAATTTAATGTTTGTAGATGTCAAAATAGACGTCGAAAACACCAAATTTGTTGGTGCAATTTAAATGAAAAAAAATTGTAATCGGCTTGATTGATATACAGGTTAGCCATAAATATAAAATAAAAATACTAATTAAAAAAAAAACTACAATTCCAAACGATTTTCTTTTCTTGAAAAATCTCATTTTCACTTTGAAATAAAATCGTTTTTACTTTAATCAGATGATCTTTTAGAGCAACTATTAATTTTACATTATTTTAATTTATTCATTATTTATACACAAATTTTTCTTCTGAATTAGGTTTTTTACAAAATTATTTAATAATTACTTAATTATTTTAAAAATAAATATCATGTATGAAGAAACTCGTAATGCAAGAATGTAAAAGCAAAACGCATAAAAGCAATTTTAAAAATAAAACAATAACTATATAATTTCAAATGATTTTTCTTTTTCTGAGAAATCTCGTTTTCACTTTGGAATAAAATTGTATTTGCTTTCATTAGGCGATTTTTTAAAACAATTTTACATGAATTTTTCCTCTGAATTAATTAATTTTCATTAAATTATTTAATAAGTACTCAATTATTTTGTAAATAAATATCATGTATAAAAGAAGCTCGTAATGTAAAAGTCGTAAAAAGAAGAAGTCGTCAAATGTAGAAAGAACAAAACGCATAGCAGTAACTTTAAAAATAAAAAAATAACTATAGAATTTCCTTGAAAAATCTCATTTTCACTTAATAAAATTGTCTTTGCAGATTTTTTTCTCAGAAGATCTTTTAGAACAATTTTACATTAATTTTTCTGCATAATTAATTTTTTTTACGAAAAGTTCAGTGAAAATTTCCAAAGGACAAGGACACAAAAACCAGTAGCATTCTGCTTTTAAAGACAACTGCGAATTTCATAAAATTGTTATTATATTTCTTAAATGAGAATGATAACTTTTTAAATTATTTTTATTATTGTTTAAAACGTTTTATTATTATTTAAATTATTTTATTATTTATTCTATTTATTTTTTTAATATTTTATTATTATTTCGTTTATCTTTCTTTATTATTTATTATACATTTATTTATTATTCATAATTTGTATAAATTATTTTTATTTATTTATTTTCATTTTTATTTATTTTATTTTATTTTTTATATTATTAATTATATGTACACAACAAATTCTCTGACACGCATATAAAGAGAACTGTAAGCGTTTTAAGTTTAATTGCCTGCATTTATTAATCGTCATTTGCTAGTTTTGTTAACCACATTTGTTAATTAATTTATCTCTTAAACCTTCACATGATAAAAGAAACCTTTTATGGAACGTCAAAGTCAATTTTAACTTTTGATTATTTGTTGTTCCAAGTGATTATATAATCTCTATATTGATTGTATTTTCATTAAAGGTTCATACGTCTGCGCGAATAAATAGAAAAATTGTGCATAAGAAAAACAGAACCTGTTCTTGGGAGAAACATAACTATTAAAAGACGCAAAGAAAATATTTCGAATAAATTCTTAAATTAAAACTATTTAAAGCTGTTGTTTTGCACAGTAAAATTAAAAAATATTTGTCCTCAAAGAAAATCAAAAGGAAAACTCTATTTTGAATTGCAACAATTCGTTAGAATTCGCTTTTTATGTATTTTTTAGAATCATTTATATATATATATATATATATATATATATATATATATATATATATATATATACCATTACCACTTATGTACACAAGAAACTCACTGACTGGTATACAAGAGAAAACTTTGCTTTCTGGGAACTTGAATCTCTTTAGGTTTAATCACAGCATTTGTTAATCCTCATTTGTTAATTTTGTTAACAGCATTTGTTAATCTATTTATCACTTAAAACTTCATGTGATATATCGTCCAAGTCAATTTTAACTTTTGATTGTTTATTTATCCAAGTGAGTACACAATATCTTGTGAGTATATATGTACTTGGGTGCGCAGGAGATATACCTCCCCGTGGTGCACCTGGTAACACTTTTTAGTCGTTAAAAGATCTGCAACTTGGCATTATTGTTAGATTAATGAACTCTGTTTCAGCATGCTTTGTTGTTTTATCTGCTTATTTTTTCTTTTCGTTGCTCTTTTTTTTTTTCTGTAAATGTTCATAATCTGCCATTGGAAACATAAAAAAAAAAAACATAATATCCATATTGATTGTATATTCGTTAGAAGTCCAATATCTACCGTTATCAAATAGAAAAATTGCGTATATACACTCAAGAGCCAAAACATTATGACCACCCCTACATTTTGCAATGAACTCGCCAGAATGACGTGGAAGGCACGTGATCAGATGGAAGTGGTATTTAACTGCTGCTGGAGAGTCTGAAGAATCATTCTTTCACTTACTTCTGTGTGTGATGGGAAAGGCTGCGGATCTAAGCGACTTTCATAGAGGACAGATTGTAATGGCTCGGAACAGGTATTTCCGAAACTGCACGATTCGTGGGTTGTTCTCAATCTACAGTTGTTAGTACTTATATATGAATGACGGTGAAACCAGCAGTAGACGATATGGCGTTGGACGTCCACACGCTATCAAAGAAAAAGGTCGTCGGAGACTGTCTCGCATGGTGAAGCAAAACCGGAGCCAGACAGTGGCTCAACTGACAGCCCAATACAATGCAGGGCCAAGTACAATAGTATCGGAGCACACTGTTCAGTGGACACCATTGTATATGGGGCTACGCAGCAAACGTCCCACTCGTGTGCCTTTGCTGACCAAGCGTCATCGCCAACTGCGACTGCGCTGGGCCCGGGAAAATCTTGACTGGTCCATAGATCAGTGGGAGAGAGTTGCCTGGTCAGATGAATCACGGTTTGTCATTCATCACGCCGATGTCCGTGTCAGGATACGCCGTCTTCCAGGCGAACAGTCGCTCCCTCAATGTACAGTAGTTCATACACAGGCCGGTGGTGGCGGTATTATGCTTTGGGGGACTTTCTCTTGGGTGTTTCTGGGACTCGTGGTTGTGATAGAGCAGACCATGAATGCTACAGGGTATCTGCACATCATTGTGGACCAGTTGCACCCTTACATGCCCTCTGTTTTCCAGCTGGAAATGGAATGTTCCAACAGGACAACACCCCTTGTCACAAGGCTAAAATTGTGTTGGAGTGGTTCCAGGAACGTGATACTGAATTCCAGTTAATGTCCTGACCGCCTAACTCACCGGATCCCAATCCGATAGAACACATTTGGGATGTCCTGGGACGGCAGCTCAGAGTTCAAAGACCACCAATTCGCAATATCTCGGATTTGCGTGACCGTTGCTTAAACATCTGGTACAATCTGTCTCCGGCCATCTACCAAGGACTTGTGGCATCCATGCCAAAGCGGGTTGAAGCTGTGTTGCGCGCCAAAGGTGGGTCAACTCGTTATTGACAGGTGGTCATAATGTTTTGGCTCTTAAGTGTATATAAATGAAACAGAACGAGTTCTTTTATATATATATATTATTTATATATTTATATTGTATATATTGTATATGTATATATTGTATATATATATATATATAAGAAACAGAACGAGTTCTTTGGAGAAACATAACTAATAAAAAGATTCGAAGAGCCCCCTACCCCTTTGATTAAGTTGTAAGGAAGAATTCTCCTCATTTGTAAGTTTTTGTTAACGGCATTTGTTAATCAGCTTATACCTTAAATCTTCATGTGATAAACATTTTCTCTTAGACTTCAAAGTCAATCTTAACTTTTGATTATTTGTTTCTCCAAGTAATTATATAATTTATATTTTGACTGTATTTTTGTTAAAAGTCCAAAGTTTTATAAACATTTATATGATTATATATGACTTACCACTTATGTACACAAGAAACTCACGCACAGTTATATAAGAGAGAACCTTGCTTTCTAGGAACTTGAAGCCCTTTTGGTTTAGTTGGTTGGTTAGTTGGTTATGTTAGTTAATTCTCATTTGCTAATTTTGTTAACGCATTTGTTAATCAATTTATTACTTAAAACTTCATATATATCAAGTCATATATATCTTCATTGTATCAAGCCAATTTTAACTTTTGATGATTCATTTTCCAAGTGATTACATAATTTCCATATTGATTGTATTTTCCTTAAAAGTACAATGTCCTCATGCAATTAAATAGAAAATTTTTATAAAAAAGAACGAGTTACGAACATAACTAACAAAAGATTGAAGGAAATGGTACGAATAAATTTTTAAATTAAAACAATTTTAATTTGTTTACTGGTTTACATGGTAAAATTAAAATTATTTGCTCTCAAAGGAAAATCAAAAGGAGAAGCAATCACAGAATTTTAATTGAACTAGCATTTTATGCATTTATATATATATATATATATATATATATATATGTATATTATATGTATTATATGCATTTATATATATATGTACCACTTAAAGTACACAGCAAACTCACTGACAGGTATATAAGAGAGAATTTAGCTCTCTGGGAACTTTAAGCATTTTAGGTTTAATAGCTATAAATCATTAATCGTCATTTGCTAGTTTTGTTAACCACATTTGTTAATTAATTTATTTCTTAAAACTTCATATGATAAAATGTTTCTTTCATGAATCTTCAAAGTCAATTTTAACTTTGGATTATTTATTTATCCAAGTGATTACATAATCAGTATATTGACTGTATTTTCGTTAAAAGTCCGTGCGTCTGCTGTAATTAAATAGAAAAATTAATATTCTACTGGTAATAATAATTTTTATACTCGTTATTTTTTTTTTTTTTTATTTATATATAATGTAATATATAAAAAAAAAAGAACAGAACGAATTCTTTGGAGAAACCTGACTAATAAAAGATTCTCAGAGAATGGTTCGAATAAATTCTTAAATTAAAAACTGTTTACTGTTTTGCATAGATAAATTAAAAATATTTGTGCACAAAGGAAAAATCAAAAGGAAAACACCGAATCACAGCCTTTTATTAGAAGAACACCCTTTTATTGAGTTTTAAGGAAGAGATTGCATTGTCCAATTAGTGTTAATTCCGTTTCGGTCGCACGTACAGCCACCGCATAACCTCCCACAACTAAACGACAATGGGAGTTTTCCGGGTTTCCTCCCTACCCCGCAATTAGTTCTCCCTAAAATTTAGTTAGTTAATTCCCCTAAAAGTCCTTCCTTAAGGCACAGCCCTCCTACTTAAAAGTTGTAGCGAATACTTCAGCTACTTGTAGCTGTACTACTGTACTACTTGTAGTACTTTAGCGACAAGGAGCCAAGTCAGACTTCTACACCTACGGGTGCTCCATCACAACAGAAGCTGCCTCTATTTCCCTTTTTCTTCTTTCCTTGAGACCACTTGGGTTCTCCGACTTGATCTAGATTTTGCTGTCTACCAAGTGAGATAAGAAACAAGCAAAGCCAACTTCAAATTTAATAAAACTGTTATTATATTTCTTAAATGAGAATGATAACTTTTTAAAGTATTTAATTAATGTTTAAATTGTTTTATTATTATTTAATTCATTTTAATATGTTCTCAATAAATTCACTGACTAGCTAGTACAAGAGAAGCTATATAAGAGAGAACTTTGCTTTCTGGGAAATTTAAGCATTTTAGGTATCACTACCCACACTTGTTTATCAGCATTTGCTAGTTTTGTTAACAGCATTTGTTAATCAATTTATCACTTAAATCTTCATGTGTTAAAATGTTTCTTTTATGAATCTTAAAAATCACTTTTAACTTTTTGATAACATGAGTGAATACATAATTTTCATTACTGACTGTATTTTCTGACTGTAATTTCCCTATTTCCAACGTCTGCCGTAATTAAAGAGAAAAATTGTGTATAAAAAAACAGAATGAGTTTTTGGAGAAACATAACTCATCGAAGATTCAAAGAAAATGTTTCGAATAATTTCTTAAATTAAAATAGTTTACTGTTTTGCACAGTAAAATTAAAAATATTTGTCCACAAAGCAAAATCAAAAGGAAAACACCGAATCGCAGCCATTTTATTAGAAGAACCACCATTTTATTGAGTTGAAAGGAAGAGAATCCGTTAATCATCATTTGTTAGTTTTGTTAACGGCATTTGTAAATCAGTTTATCACTTAAAACTTCCTGTGATAAACGGTTTCTGTTTGGGATCTTCAAATTCAATTTTAACTTTTGATTATTTGTTTTTCCAAGTGATTATATTATTTATATATTGACTGTATTTTCGTTAAAAGTCAAAGTTTTAGATGCATTTATATATATATATAGATATAGATATATATATAAATGCATCTAAAACTTTGGACTATATATATATATATATTTATATACCACTTACCACTTATGTACACAAAAACCCACTGACAGGTATATAAGACAGAACTTTGCTTTCAGGGAATTTTAAGCTCTTTAGGTTTAATCACCCGCATTGTCAATCCTCATTTGTTAGTTTTGTTAGTATTTGTTAATCAATTTACAGTGTCACTCAAAACTTCATATGATATATAGTCAAACTCAATTTTAACTTTTGATCATTTGTTTTTCCTAGTGATTACATAATCTCTATATTGATTGTATTTTCATTAAAAGTCCAACGTCAACTTGCATTGTTGCTTGTAGATATATAAAAAGACTGCATATATAAAAAAAAAACAGATCGAGTTCGTTGGAGAAACATAATCAATAAAAAAATTCAAAGAAAATATTTGGAATAAATTCTTAAATTAAAACAGTTTACTGTTTTGCATACTAAGATTAAAAATATTTGTCCACAAAGGAAAATCAAAAGGAAAACACCGAATCGCAGCCTTTTATTCGAAGAACCACCCTTTTATTGAGTTGTAAGGAAGAGAATTAATCGAGAAGCGCTTGCCCTTCAGCCATGGCGACTCAAATGCATTGTCCAATTAGTGTTAATTCCGTTTCGGTCGCACGTACAGCCACCGCATAACCTCCCACAACTAAACGATAATCGATCCGCCATATCCAATTAACCGGAGTAAACTCGTTGCCACCGGCACAAAAAAAAATAAGAGGAACAAATTCTCAAAGTTTTCCCTATCGTTTGGTCGGGCTTGCGTAAAGAATCACTTTTTAAACGACCCCCTTTAAAAAAAAAAAAAAAGAATAAAAAGAACTGCCGAGTTTACTCCCTCAGCATTACTCTTTTCCGCGTAAAAATTCCATTCAATTTCCAAAGACTTCTAGAATGGAATTGATTCTTTGAGAAGAAGAAGAAAAGAATAATAATAATAGGAATAAAGAATAAAAAAAGTAAAGGAATGAAGAGAGGAGTTGAAGTGTTGAAGTTCTAAATTGCCAGGAGGCAACACGTTCGTTTAGGATTTCTTCCTAATTGATTGTTTCGAACTTAATTAGGCTTTTCTTCGGTGAGAAGATCTGTTGGAATGTTTGGTCTTGGTGGAATTTTTGTTTATTTTTCCGGGACGCGGGAAAAGATGGACGATTTCGGTACCTGGCGCTATTCCCTTTGGGCCCGACGCTATCCGAAGCCAATATTTTCGCTTCGCAGACGATCTGTTTGCCGATGGATTTTTATCCGATTTCTTTGGCAGCTTGAATGGCATCAGTCTGTTTACTGACTCCGGCAGATGGCATAATTCTCTTCGGGTAATTCCCACTAGATGGAGTTCGTGTCAGACTTAAAGTTTCGATTTCTTTTTTTTGTTCGAAGATTCTAATAAGATGTATTGTTATCAGGAGATAAAGGATTTTGTTTAAAAGTAATACGAAATAAAACAAAAAGCTTTTTAAAATCGAGTTTCAGATTAAACATTATCGAGAACAATGTAATTTTTTGCGTATACATAACAAACTAATTAATGTTGTTTGAGAAATAGGTTTTTAGGAATTAAAATTAAAAATGTAGTACATTCAGCGTTACCTAGTGCGCGTCACTGTTGGATGTTACGATTTGCAGATATTTTTCCACCATAAATCGGGACTAATAACCACAATTAAAGAGGGTATCTAAAAGATTCTACCATCCTCTTCTTCGGACCTATTGGATTTGGTTCAAGGAGGATTCATTCCCGCCTACAGATTTATTTTGTATATTTCCGGAATAGACACAGAAGATTGCTCAATTAGACTACCCCAAGGTGGACCCCAACTCACTATATACTAGGGCACTTTGATATTTGATAGAAAACTAAATGTCAAATTTCACAATCTAATATTCATTCAGAAAAAGGTTTTTAGATATCAAAGTAAAGTTATGTAGTACATTCAGCGTTACCTAATGTGCACCATTGTGGGTGTTACTCTGTGCACCCATTTTTTTACCACAAATCGGGGCGAAAACCCGCAAAAGTAGCATCTAAAAGTTCTACCAATCTCTTCCTCGGGCCTCTTAGAATTGGCTCAAGCAGGATTTATCCGGCCTACAGATTTATCATATCTATTTCTGGCATAGACACAGAAGATTTCTAAAGACTATCCCAGAATGACAAGTTTCACAATCTAAATAATGTTGATCGAGAAAAAGGTTTTTAACCACTAAAATTAAAGTTATGTAATACATTCAGCGTTACCTAGTGTGCATCACTGTGGAATGTTACTCTTTGCACTTCTTTTTCCCCCACAAATCGGGGCGAACACCCATAAAAGTGGCATCTAAAGATTCTATCATCCTCTTCCTCAGGCGTATTGGAGTTGGGTCCAGGGGTGGATTCTTTCTGGTCTACAGATTTATCAAGTCTATCTCAAGCGTAGAGGCAAGAGATTTATGAATTAGACTATCCAAGAATGTTAAATTTCATAATCTAAATAATGTTGATTGAGAAAAGGGTTTTATTCACTAAAAGGAAAATTATGTAATATATTCAGCGTTACCTAGTGTGCACCATTGTGAGATGTTACGCTTTGCACCTATTTTTCCACAATAAATCCGAGCCAACACCCACAAAGGTAGCATCTAAACGCTCTACCATCCACTTCCTCGGGCCTATTGGAATTGGCTCCAAAAGGATCCCTTCTGATCTACAGATTTATCATATCTATTTTTAGCATAGATGTATAAGATTTCTAAATTAAACTATCCCAGCATGGCACCCCAAGGCATTATACATCAGGCCACTTCGAGACTTGATTGAAAAACTAAAATGGCAAACTTTTACGATTACTGTCATACATAACATGGCTGAAAGTATAATAGTAGAGACTGATTGAGAAATAGGTTTCTAACCTTTAAAAATGAAAGTTATGTAGTACATTCAGCATTACCTAGTGTGCATCATTGTGGGATGTTATGCTTTGCCCTTATTTTTACACCACAAATCGGGATGGACACCCAATAAAGATTCTGCTATCTTTTCTTCGGGCTATTGGAATTGGCTCCAGGGGGATTCTTTCCGGTCTAAAGATTTATCTTGTTTATCTCTAGCATAGACACAGAAGATTTCTGAATTAGACTATCCCAGAATGGCAAATTTCACAATCTAAATATGTTGATTGAGAAAAATGTTTTTAGGCATTAAAATGAAAGTTATATAGTACATTTAGCGTTACCTAGTATGCAACACTGTGGGATGTTACTCTTTGCACGTATTTTTCCACCCCAAATCGGGACGAATACCTACAAAGATGACATCTAAAGTTCCTACCATCCTCTTCCTATGGCCTATTGGAGTTAACTCCAGGAGGATTCATTCCAGTATACTGATTTATCATGTCTACTTCCGGCAGAGACACAGAAGATTTCTAGATTAGACTACTCCAGGGTGTAACCCCAATGCACTATATACCAGATCATTCGGCATTTCATTTCAAAACTAAAATGAAAAAAATTTCACAATCTAAATAATGTTGATTAAAAAATAGGTTTTTAGGCTCTAATATGAAAGTTATGTAGTACATGCATTCATCATACTAGTGTGCATCTCTGTGGGACCTATTTTTCCACCACAAATCGGGAGCCAACGCCCATAAAGGTGGTACCTAAAGGTTCTACCTGGGGTCTATTGGAATTGGCTGCAGGAGGTTTGATCTGGAGGTCTTGGTTGCGGTTTCAAAAACAAGTGTCATTTTCAACATCAAAAAAATGCATTCAGAAAACATCTATGCATATCACCAGAAATGCTATATAATGCTGTCGATAATGTGTTGCCTCATCTGTTACCTGTGTTGCTAAATGATAGATGACGTATTGAATATTTATAAACCATTAATTTGTGCGACGCATTATTTTATGTAATGAATATGTTTTAATAGCACACGCCATCTGGTGGTTAAAAAAGAAACTATTCCAGCGTTAATGTTAGCGTTCGTTTCATTTCCGTCCTTTTTGTAAATGGTCTTTTTTATCATTACTAGTTTTCGAATTAATAGTTTAAAATTAATTGTCCCGACGTTTGGACCACCCTGTCCATCCCACGTTTGGACGTTTGAACCACGTTCACTGCATTTTATTCAACATATACTTCATATGAAAGTAAATGAGAACAGGTCTGCATTCCTCCAATGAGTGACCATTTTCCGTCGAGTATTACGTCCTGCAGGGTGGGTGAAAGTGACATTCGTCTGCGAACGCTTAATTAAGCCACGTCACCTCCACGTGATGAGTCGTTTGCACCTTAGGGTTTCCTCCCCCGTCTCCCCCTTTTCATTGCGTCCTGCTCAAAGTACTAAAATTTCACTGTATCATTCCAAACATTGTATTATTTCATCGCATTGTACCAGTTGACAATAATATCAATGAGATACTCTGGATACCAATGAATAATTGGTATTAAATAGTTACGCTTGATCAACATTTCAGCAAATAATTATTGTAACAATAATTACAGCAACTAATTCTATCCCTATGTGTATGAAAGCTTAATATTGAAACACAAGTTAATACTTTGAAACTAAATTATACTGAATTTCACATAGTTTTTAAGATAATGCTATTTAAAAAGTGCATATAATTCAACCTGTTATTACGTGACAAATTGTGTAATAGGAGAGATAGATAATTTCAGAGAAGTGTTTTTATTAAAATAAAAACAATTTAAATTTTTAATAATTAAAATTTTAAGTTACGTAATACAAAACGAAAATTATATAAAAAAACATTCCACAATATATATTAAACTTCTTTTTTTCGAAATTGCAATCCATGACATGTATCTGCATTCACGTATGCAATGCATCTTCCATCCTTGGTATGGAATGCAACTATGTATTCAGTGTTGGACAAAGAAAAGAGGTTATCGGTATCTTGAAGGACTTATAGTGATACCCTCCCCCGCCTGGTATGCAAAAAAACCAAAATCCTTCCCACCAGACATTTGACTGTCTATTTGAGAGACTGGTATACATCGTCACAGCAGCCACTTAGATTCTGCATTGTAACCTGATAACGAGAGCCAAGTCCGGTTTTTTAAACCACATTCAGATTTAAATAATTTGGCAGAATTAGAACAGCAAGTCCATTTGTATCACTCTGCGAACTAGCACCTATTTGATGTGAACGGCTTTAACCTCAACCGGCTTTAGCACTGACATAACACCGAATTCCGACGATCCCTAGAATGAAGTCCAACCGAATTCGACGATCCCCAGAATGAAGTCCAAACCAAATTTCAACGAGCCCTAGAATGAAGTCCAAAACGAGTGTTTAATTGTTTGAGCTATAAAGCAACTATATACTTTTTAATCTTTTGAGTGTAAACCTTTCTTTTAGAGAGGTCTTTCTCTTAAACGAATCGGACTTTCTCTGGAGTCTTTGAAAACCAAAAATTGTCCCCACCAGATATTTGGCTGTCTGTTCAAGAGACTGATAAAAGTCGTCACAATAACCACTTAAACAGTTCGTATTTGAACCTTAATCATGAGTCTATTTAACACCATTTAGTCTTTTACCATATTGTATATCATGCATTCTCAGATGGACTGAGAGAAAAGATTATGGAGATCTTGAAGGACTTAAATTGATAACCTCCCCGTATGCAATGAGAAAACCAAAATCATTCACACCAGCCATTTGACTGTCTATTCGAGAGATTGGTATACATTGCCCCAATAACCCCTGTGATTCTGCATTGTACCCCGAGAATGAGTGCCAAATCCAGTTTTTTTAAGCCACTTTATATTAAAATAATTTTGCAGAATTAGAAAAGCAAGAATTCGAAAGCAAGTCCGCCTATTTGATGTGCGTCGCCCAAATTATTCAGAAACCAAGTCTATTCAAGAGACTGGTAAACGTCGTCACAATAACCACTTAAACACTACGCATTTGAACCTTAATCAGGATGTCTATTTAATATAATTTACTCTTTTTCCATTTGGTATATTTTATTATCTTACTTATCTCTAATTTTGGTATCATGTATTTCCTGATGGACAGAGAGAAGAGGTTATCAGGATGTTGAAGAACTTACTGTGATAACCTCCCTGTATGGTATGAGGAGAAAACTAAATTCATTCTCACCAGACATCTGACTGTCTATTCGAGAGACTGGTATAAGTCGTCACAATAACCACTTAGACACTACGTATCTGAACTTTTATTTAACACCATATACTCTTTTCCATGTGATACATCATATATTCTCAGATGGACAAAGAGAAGAGGCAATCGGAATATTGAAGAACTTATAGTGATAAATTCCCCACATAGTATACGAGAAAACCAAAATCATTCCCACGACACATTTGACTGTCTATTCGAGAGAAGTATAGATCGTCACAATAACCACTTAGACATTTCGTATCTAAACTTTAACCAGAATGCCTATTTAACATCATATATTCATTTTCCATGTGGTACAAGGCGTTATACCATGTGTTCCCTGAAGGGCGGAGAGAAGAGATTATCGAGATATTAAAGAACTTATAGTGATAAACTCCCGTATGGTATGAGGGGAAAACGAAAATCATTCTCACCAGATATTTGATTGTTTATTTGTCTGGTATGCCTTGTTACTATAATCACTTAGACACTTGGTATCTGAACTTTTAACCAGTGTGTCTATTAAACACATACTCTTTTTCCATGTGGTACACGGTGGTATACCATGTGATCCCTGAAGGAGAGAGAAGATATTATGGAGATCTTAAAAGACATATAGTGATAACCTTCCGTATGGTATGAGGGGAAGACCAAAATCATTCACCCCAAACATTTGGCAGTCTATGGGAGAGAGTGGAGTACGTCTTCATAATAGCTACTTAGACTCTGCATTGTACCCTAAGAACGAGTGCCAATTACAGTTTATTTAAGCCACATTTAGATTTAAAAAAATTTGGTAGAATTCAAAAGTAAGTCCCTTTATATCACTCTACGAACTAGCCCCTATTTGATATGCATCGCTCGAAAAGTGGATCGAAAACCTCAACCTCTATTATTAAACCTCAACCGAATTCCGTAGTAGAATGAAGACCAAAACGAGCTCGCAATTATTTGAGCTATAAAGCAACTTTATTCCAACCTTTGTGTGTACCCTTCAGTGTTCAAATTTCCCTTTCAAACGAATCGGACTTTCTTTGGAGTTTTCGAAGGACTACCTCAAACGCAAGTGAAATCCATTCAAATACAGACATCGCATTTTATCGAAGGGTGATCTATCACAAAATATTCAATTACCTGTGTGTGTGTGACTGAATTAATACCGGAGCTCCAGTAACGATGCGGAGTGCGATCCGGGTATTGATTGGGGTTTGTGTTTCCATCACTCTGGATCACTGCAGCTGCACGTGAATGGGAAACTCACTCACCTTCCAAACAACTTGACATTTAAAACGAATGCACTGTGTCCGGGAAATTGCGATGCGTGTGCACAAAGCATCACAATGCACAAAATGCATTCATGGGAAAGCATTTATTATTAGACAAAAGCGCTTGTCTAGACAAAGGCTAAGTTATTTTAACAAAATAATATAATTAGAACTACTATAAATGTTCCATGCATTTCAAAGAAGATGCCTCTATAAACATTTGGGTTAGTTTTAAGGGAAAAAAAGATAATGTTCGTTAAAGATTATGGTAATAATTGTCTTGGTCTAGTAAAGTTAGTTGATGTGTAGGTGGAAACTTAATCATTTCTTTTAAAATGATTGAATGAAAGATTTAACAGTCGTATTATCACTAATCTTCAGTGACCTGCAATGTGGGACGGGACAACCCATGAGTAATCTACTCATGGATAAAGGAAAAGGAGCAGCTTTTGTTGTGATATGGAGTCTGACCGCAAGTAGTAGTCTGACTTTGGCTTTGAGACTCTCGTACAGTCATATGAGACCAGCACCTATTGCTTAAAGTTGATTTCGAACCACTACAAACATCCAATGACATCGCCTGGACTTGAACACGAAACCTATGGTACTGACCGCCAGCCACTCGACCATCAGGCCCCTTCTCACCAGACATTTGACTGTCTATTGAAGAGCCTTAGCCACTTAGCCGTATCTGAACATTAATCAGGATGTCTATTTAAAACCATACACTCTTTTTCCATGTGTCATACCATGTATTTTCAGATGGACAGAAAGAAGAGGTTATCGGGTTATTAAAGGACTTATAATGATAACCTGCCCGCATAGTATGCGAGAAAACCAAAATCATTCCCACCACATATTTGACTTTTTATTTGAGGACTGGAATACGTCGTTACAATAGCCACTTAGACTCTACATTGTAGCCTGAAAATGTCAGACAGGTTCATTTTTTTAAACCACACTTAAATTTAAGAAATTTGGCACAATTCGGGCGCCTATTTGATGCGCGGCGCTCGAAAAATGGACTCGGCTTTAAACCTCAACCGAATTCCGTAGTAGAATGAAAACCAAAACGAGAACGCAATTATTTGAGGTCTAAAGCGACTTTTATTTTAACCTTTTTGTGTGAATCCTTCAATAAACTTCATTTCAAACGAATCGTACTTTCTCTGGAGTCTTTGAAGGACAACCCCCCACCTGAAACGCAAGTGAAATCCATTCAAATGCAGACATTGCATTTTATCCGAATGGTGATCTATCACGAAATATTCAATTACCTGTGTGTGCGACTGAATTAATACCGGGGCTCCAGTAACGATGCCGTGAGCGATCCGGGTATTGATTGGGGTTTGTGTTTCCATCACTCTGGATCACTGCAGCTGCACGTGAATGGGGAAGGCACTCACCTTCCAAACAAACGCTTGACATTTAAAACGGATGCAACTGCGCCCGGAAAATTGCGCTGGGTGTGCACAAAGCATCACAATGCACAAAATATGCTTATTTGAATGCATTTATTATTAGACAAGCGCTTGTCATTGGCTAAAGTATTATAGCAAAAATAATATAATCAGAACTACTATAGAAATTCAATGCATTTCAAAGAGATGTCTTTATAAATATTTGGATTAGTTTTATTGAGTAATGTAAAAATTAGAGTAATAGTTGTCTTGGTCCAGTAAAGTTAGTTGTTTTGCAGGTGGCAAAACTGGAAGTATTTTTAAATATATAGTCCAACGAATTGCAATATTTATAGTAAATCTCGTAATTGGATATTATAAATGTGGAGTATTTCTTGCATATAAAAATGTTTCTCATTTAATGCATATATATAGCGGCCTGATGGCCAATTGGCTAGCGCTCTAGTCTTTGATACCACATGCTTCAGGTTCGATTGCTGGAGGTGGCAGGGACGTTTATTAGTGGTTCGGAATCCACTTTAAATGGTAGGTGCCTGTCTAGTTAACCTAAAGTGTGCACAAAATGACTGTAGAGTGACAAACCAAACCAACAATAACCACTTAGAAATGTCGTGTCTGTACCTAAATCAGAATGTCCATTTAATATCATATAATTTGTTCCATTTGGTATTCATATATTTTCCTTGATACGAAGAGGTTATCGGATCTTGATAACTTCATCTTAGGTGAGAAAATTAAAATCATTTCCATCAGACTTTTTATTGTGTATTTGAGAGACCGGTATACGTCGTCACAATAGTCACTTAGAACGTTTCTTATCTGACCTTTAACCAGGATATCTAATTAACACCATACACTCTTTTTTTCATGCGGTGTACCATGTATTCCCTGATGGATAGAGAGAAAAGGAATGATTTTGGAATCTTGATAACCTCCCAGTATGCGTGAAAACTAAATTCATTCCCACCAAACATTTGACTGTCTATTCGAGAGACTGGTACACGTTATCACAATAACCTCTTAGATTGTGCGCTGTACCTGAGAACGAGTGCCAAGTCCAGTTCTTTTAGGCCACATTTAGATTTAAATAATTTGGCAGAATTTGAAAAGCAAGTCTATTTATATCACTCTACAACTATTTGATATGCGTCTATTCTAAGCATCTGTTTGATGTGCGGAGCTCGAAAATGAACTCGGTTTAAACGTCAACCGAATTCTGTCAACTCGTAGAATACAGACAAAAACGAGAACGCAATTATTTGAGCTACGAATATAAAGCAACTTTATTTCAACCTTTTTGTGTGAACCTTTCACTTAGATTCTCCTTTCAAGCGAATCGGACTTTCTCTAGAGTCTTTGAAGTACCCTACCTCAAACGCAAGTGAAATCCATTCAAATGCAGACATTGCATTTTATCCGAATGGTGATCTATCACAAAATATTCAATTACCTGTGTGTGCGCGACTGAATTAATACCGAAGCTCCAGTAACGATGCGGAGTGCGATCCGGGTATTGATTGGGGTTTGTGTTTCCATCACTCTGGATCACTGCAGCTGCTGTGAATGGAAAGGCACTCACCTTCCAAACAAACTTGACATTTAAAACGGATGCAACTGTGCCCGGGTAAATTGCGCTGCGTATGCACAAAGCATCACAATGCACAAAATGCATTTATGGGAATGCGTTCATTATTAGACAAAACGTTTGTTTAGACAAAGGCTAAGGTATTTTAACAAAAATAATATAATTAGAACTACTATAGAAATTCAATGCATTTCAAAGAATATATATTTGGGTTAGTTTTATTGAATAATGTAAAGATTAGGGTAATAGTTGTCTAGGTCCAGTAAAGTTAGTTGTTTTCAGGTGGAAACTTCATTTTGCCTTAAAAATATGTGAATGATAAGTTTAAATGCCATAATATATATTATAACTTGAAAAGACAGCACGACAAAATTTGTACATGTTATATATACGAACAAACACCCATCAAGAACGAGATAAGCGAGTAATTCTTGCGAATCAATATGTCTTAGTGTGCACGGAACACTTAGAACCAGAATAAAGTTTTTCCGCACATCAAAGAAATTTCTTGCGGGTCCCATTTTCTATCAGTTGTCCTTCACAGCAAAAGATAATATAAATTATGTTAAACAAGTTCTATTAAGGGTTAGGTACCCACTCTAATCCATGGAAAACGACGGGCTTCCCTCTAGTTGTCTGGACTGTTCATACTATTTCTTTAACTCTAAAACAGTGGCCTGGTGGAATGCTGGCGATGGCATGGTTGTTTCTTAGTGGTTTGGAATCCACGTTAAACAGTATGTACCGGTCTATTTAGTCTAAGGTGTGCACAAAATGACTTTAGAGCGACAAACCAAACCAAACTAACTCTAAAACAACGTCCAGAAGAGAGAACGAAATAAGCGAGTAATTCTCGCGAACCAATTATAAACGGAGTGTACACGGAAACCTCGGAACCAGTGTCAGTTTTTCTCGCACATCAAAGGAGCTTCTGGAGGAAGAAATTTTCGATCAGTTGTCACTCACAGCGAGAGATAATACGCCTACAAAGTCATTTTAAACAAGTTCTCTTAAGGGTTAGATATCCATTACAATGCCTTAAAAAAAGACCTTGTGCACTTTGGCTGCCTGGATTGCTTCACTGGACTGTTGACTCGATGTGTCTAACTCTAAAACCCCGTCCAGACAAGAGAACGAGATAAGCCAGTAATTCAATTATAAGCCGATACAATTATAAACGATTAGTGATCAATTATAAACCAGTTTGTCTCAATGTGCACGAACCCCCAGGAACCACTATAATTTTTTTCTCGCACATCAAAGGGATTTCACGCGGACGCCATTTTCTGACACTCACAAAGAGAGATAACCGGACTTGTGGCTGTCAGACAGAGAAACCCTGAGCGAGAATTACTCGCTTGTCTCGTTTTCCCGTCTGGACGCGAGACTTTACTTTTATTTAAATCTATTCTCTAGGTCTCTGAGTTTCTCTCTATATAAAAACAAACCCTCCGAAAGTTCTCCATGAAACCTTTTTGACAGAATGACCAATTTGATCTTTTCCCAGCTCCTATTCCTTATTTTCTCTCAACGAAAAGGTCTGCCTAATTGATCCAGCGTTTCTAAGAAAGTATTCTTGAGGTTTCTCAAGGAATGTTCCCCTTTCGGGTCCTTTTTATTTACTATATAACTCCATGGAAATGCAGGGTTCGTCGATAGGAAACCTCAACAAGTATCTCAACCTGCTTCTGGTAAATATTATATTCATGTCATATATCAAAATAAAAAATAATGTCTTTTGTTAGACACATATTTATTTTTTTATAGCATATATTTCCTATAATAAGTCGATTGGTGTACAAGCAGAGTGTGCAATTTTTTCTTCAAAAAATTTATCCCAATTTCAAAACTCTTATATAGGTCTACACAATTTTTATTTTCATAAAATTATTTAAATTTATAAATGTCTTAATCTCTATCTTAATCTTCATCTTAAATGTTTCACTGTTAACAAACTGTACTAACTAATTCTACTGTACTGTAATACTAACTGAAACAAACATTAAGAGAAGTTATGGTTTGATTTTTCCCTAAGTTAATTGAAGCCCTTGAAATAATCAAAATATCTTAATTTTGGCAAATGTTTCATTGTTAACGAACTGTACTAATTGTACTGTACTATAACCTAACTACTGTACTGCTGTACTGTAACGAACTTTAAAAGAAATTACGGGATCTTGATTTCCACCAAGTTAATTAGAGCCACTTGAAACAATCAAAATATCTGCACTTTGACAAATATTTCAACGTTAACCAACTGTACTAACTAATTGTACTGTACTGTAATATTAACTGTACTGTAATAAACTTAAAGAGAAGTTACAAGCCATATTTCCACCAAAGTTAATTAGAGTCATTTGAAATAATCAAAATATCTGCATTTTTGTTTAACTGTTAACGAACTATTCTAACTGTATACTGTAATGTAATATTCGAACTTTGGTTCTGGTTTTCACAGAGCCATGAAATATTCAAACATTGGCACTGTTAATGAATTGTTTGCATATATTATTCCTTTAGAGTAGAAGTAAAGATATTCGAAAAATGTCTGCAAGTCAAGTGTCTGACATTAAATTTTTCATCATTTTCATGAAAAAATTATTCAAATTGTAGTTTAAAGAAAATCTTTGAATAGCGATGGGTTTTTTTTCTCTAAATATTTTTATATATTCACACACACAAGAAAATAAATAAAATATGCACAGTAATTTTTTAAATTGTCGAGAATACGAACATTTTCAATCTCTTTCCTTTTTTTCACATTAAGTACATTTTAAAATCAGCGATTTCGATATACAAAAAAAAAAAAAAAGTAGAAAAAATCACTAATGCTCCACAGTATAAAAGAATTGTGCTCTAAAAATAAGACATAACTTTGTCGACAAAATAATAATAATAAAAAAAAAAAGAATCAATAAGTTAAAAAAAAAAAAAATCAAAAGAAGAAGAAAAAAAAAAAAAATGGCACAATAAAATTCGAGCGGGAATTGAAAGTTATTGGACATGTTAAACAGCATTATGGGTAAAGAATTTATAAAGTGTGTATGTTGTATTTTTTTTTCTTTCTTTTTGAAGCAAAAGCTTTAATATGGAAGCTACGTATCGGATGAAAAATCTCAATTTTGATTTTTTTTTTTTTGTGCTTTCGTTCCTTCCATATTATTAAGTAATGGCGCCATTTTTTTTCCTGGCGAAACTTCTGTGCTAAAATATTGCCATGTCAGCAATTTCCGACTTGGGCAAGAAGCGTTTAATATTGCTTCTTCACTCAAGAGCCTAATAACTTTACCGTCGGAGCGTTTTGGGGGAAAACTGTTTTAACTTTTATAAAATTTAGCATCAATAGGTGATTATTTTGGAATGGGGGAGTGTTGTTCCAACAAGTGTGTTTTATGGGGCATAGACAGCTGTGCTTTTCAACGCTTATTTGCATAAAATATGGACATTAAAGGTGAAAACTTTAGTGCAGAGAATAATTTTAAGTTTTTGGATGCATTTATTAGCCCACCAAAGTCCATTATGATAAAGCACCCATCTTTTTAAATAAATTCGTCAAATGTATCGATTCTTTAAACTAGAATTGACTTGAGCGTCGTTTTCAGATATTTGATAAACGTGTTATACTAATGCTGGTTTGGTTTATCGCTTTTCGATCTTTTAAGGTAATGTTAATTACAGGCTTGAAAAAAAAATAATTACAAGCCACTTGAAATAATCAAAATATCTGTAGTTTTGCAAATATTTCACTGTTAACCAGTGGTGTATTTCTAATTGTATACTAACCCGTATTGTACTGTAATACTAACTGTACTGTAACGAACTTTGGGAAAGTTAACAGGCTTGATTTCCGCCATGTTAATTAGAGCCCCTTCAAACAATCAAAATATCTGCATTTTGGTAAATGTTTCACTGCTAACGAACTATACTGCACTGTATTCCTAACTGTACTGTAACGAACTTTGGGAGAAGTTAGAGGCTTGATTTCCCTTTAATTTCTTTTTTTTTTGAAATAATTAAAACAACTGCACTTTGCAACTGTTAACGAACGGTTTAAACTTTATTCGATCTATATATTATTTTGAGTTCTTTTTTTTCACCACATAACTCAAACATTGCACCCTAGAACCTTTGGAAAATGTCTGTATGTCATTAAAATTTAAGTATGACAATTTAAAAATTTAAATATGTTTTAAATTAAAGTATGAAATAAAAATGTTTCATCGTTTTCATGAAAATACTATTCAAATTGTAGTTTGAAGAAAATCTTTTTTTTCGGATTTTTTTGTCTAAATATTTTTACATATTCACATACACACAAATGAATAAATAAATAAAGCACTATATTTAAAAAAAATGTTGTGAATACGAACATTTTAAATCTTTTCCCTTTTTTCACTCTAAGTACATTTTAAAATCACCGATTTTTAGTATATAAAAAAAAATCACTAATACTCCAAAGTATAAAAGAAATGCGCTCGAAAAAAAATGAAACAGAACTGTCACAAAAAAAAAAAAAAAAAAAAAAAAAAGAATCAATAACTTGGAAAAGAAAGAAAAAAAAAAAATGGCACAATAAAATTCTGCGCGGGAATTGAAAGTTATTGGACATGTTAAACAGCATTATGGGTGAGGAATTTATAAAGTGTGTATATTGTATTTTTTTCTCTTTCTTTTTTGAAGCAAAAGCTTTAATATGAAAGATACGTATCGGATGAAAAATCTCAACTTGGATTTTTTTTGTGTGCTTTCGTTCCTTCCATATTATTAAGTAACGGCACCCATTTTTTTTCCAGAGAAACTTTTGTGCTAAATTATTGCCATGTCAGCAATTTCCGACTTGGGCAAGAGGCGTTTAATATTGCTTCTTCACTCAAGAGCCTAATAACTTTATCGTCGAAGCGTTTTGGGGGAAACTGTTTTAACTTTGATAAAATTTAGCATCAATAGGTGATTATTTTAGATGGGGGGAGTGTTGTTCCAACAAGTGTGTGTTTTATGGTGCATAAGCAGTTATGCCTTTCAACGCTTATTTGCATAAAATATGGACATTAAAGTTGAAAGCTTTAGTGCAGAAAATAATTTTAAGTTTTTGGATGCATTTATTAGCGCCGCTAAAGTCCATTATGATAAAGCGCCCATCTTTTTTAAATAAATTCGTCAAATTTATCAATTCTTTAAATTCTTGTCTTGAGCGTTGGCTAGATTCTGATAAACTATAATGATTCGTAAATTCATTGTGAGCGTATTATACCCAACTTACTTAAGCATAAGAAAAGAAGAAAAATTTTAATTGCGATCTCTAATAATTAATGTGGCCTGATGGCCAATTGGCTAGATATCTAACAGTTAGTACCACGGGCTTCAAGTTCGAAACAGTGACATGAATGTTTCTGAATGATTCGAATCCCCATTAACCTGTAGATCCCTGTCTAATTAGCCGAAAGTGTGCACAAATTGTCCTTTTTTTTATATCTTAAGATATTATTATTATAAGTAATTTTGCCAAATGTTTTATTGTTAACGAACTGTACCCTAAATTGTTCTGTAGCGTAATACTAAATTTACAGTAATGAACTTTAAAGCTGTTATGGGCTTGATATCCCCAAGTTAATTAGAACCCCTTAAATAAATAAAATATCCACACTTTTGCAAATGTTTCACCGTTACTGTACTAACCAACATTATTGAAAGCATGACTGTCTTCTACTTTCTTAGAGTTCATTTAGTGTTCTATAATGAACTCTAAGAGAAGTTACTGGTTCGAATTTCAACCAGCTAAGTACAGCAACTTGAAGTAATCAAAATATCTGCACTTTGGCACTGTGAACAAATTGTCTGCATATATTATTCCTGGTTCTTTTTCTGACAGATAACATAAACATTACACTCCTTTAGAATAATTTTGGCACCACAGGCTTCAGGTTTGAATCCTGGTGATGGCATGGGTGTTTGTTAGTCGTTCGGAATCCACGTTAAATCCAAAGCTCTAATTAGCTCAAAGTGCGTAGAAATGAATAAGCGACAAACCAAATCGAACCTTCAGAATGATTGTAAAGAAGGTTCAAAGTGGCAAGTCAAATAACTTACAATAAAATTTTCGTCATTTTCAAAAAAACTATTCAAATTGTAGTTTGAAGAAAATCTTTGAATAGCAACGGGCTTTTTTTCTAATTATTTTTACATATTCACACACACACACAAAACATAAATAAATAAATATCACCGTATTTTTGAAAAATTGTCGTGAATAAACATTTTCAATCTTTTTTCCTTTTTCACATTAAATACATTTTAAAACCAGCGATTTCGCTGCACAAAAAAAAAATCTTTAATGCTTTAATGCTCCACAGTATAAAAAGAATTCCGCTCTAAAAAATAAGACATAACTTTGTCGACAAAATAATAAAAAAATAAAAAGAATCAATAACTTAGAAGAAGAAAGGTAAAAAAAAAATGTCACAATAAAATTCGACGAGGGAATTGAAAGTTATTGGACATGTTAAACAACATTATAGGTAAAGAATTTATAAAGTGTGTATGCTGTATTTTTTTCTTTCTTTTTGAAGCAAAAAGCTTTAATATGGAAGCTACGTATCGGATGAAAAATTTCAACTTTGATCATTTTTTTTGTGCTTTCGTTCCTTCCATATTATTAAGTAATGGCGCCATTTTTTCCTGGAGAAATTTCTGTGCTAAAATATTGCCATGTCAGCAATTTCCGACTTGGGCAAGAAGCGTTTAATATTGCTTCTTCACTCAAGAGCCTAATAAATTTTTATCGTCGAAGCGTTTTTACGCTATATCGCCTTTTAACGCTCATTTGCCATAAAATATGGACATTAATGGTGAAAGCCTTAGTGTAGAAAATAATTTTTGAGTTTTTTAGATGTATTTATTACGCCGCCAAAGTCCATTATGATAAAGCACCCATCTCTTTAAATAAATTCGTCAGCTTTATTGATTGCTTAAAATCTTGCCTTAAGCGTTGGCTAGAATCTCATAAACTAAAATATTGATCAATTCGTTGTCAACATGCTATACTCTGCTTAGTCAAGCATCAATAAAGAATAAAAAAAAATATAATCGTGATCTCTAATAGCTAATGCGGCCTGATGGCTAGTTGGTTAGCACTCTTTTAAATTTTGTCTCTGGTCAGTGGTTCGGAATTCACATTAAATGGTAGGATCCACATAAAACAGGTCTCATTAGCCTAAAATGAGCACAAAATGACCGTAAGAGTGATGTGGTGTTGTCATTTACTTTTAAACATACATATTAACAATACCCAATCCTATAAACAACTAGCTACACCGTTTACTTAACACACGATAACCATTATGAAATTCCGCATAACCCATACCACATTTTAAATAAACTAATTCGCATGCCTTCAGAGACTTATGTAAGTTGGAAAAGGAAACACACATGAAATAACACACAGACGAAAATTTCATAATTTAAAATATAAACAAAAATGTATTTATTGATATTTACAATAGTAAGCTAGAAATTAAGGTCATTTAATTAATTTAATCAATAAAAGTATAATTCAAACAATGCCTTTAATAAAATATAACTTATACAGTTGCTTTCAATTCTAAATTAATGTTCAATAATATAATAACAAGGTGATTGACCTTACAGTTTCATAATTTGCCACGACAGCTGGGGAAGAAGGGCTCCTTTTCTTTTTTGTTAACTTTAATGTTTTTAGTGATAATAATGCTCTATACGCACCGGATCAAAGTCTTGGCAGCAAGGGTGCTCCGTCCAACCGCTCATGGGGCTCTTGTGTCAGCAGGAGACCAAGGGAAACTCTTTTGACGATATAATGTTGCTTGGATTGTACTCAACCGCTCATGGGGCTCTTGTGTCAGCAGGAGACCAAGGGAAACTCTTTTGACGATATAATGTTGCTTGGATTGTACTCCAACCGCTCATGGGGCTCTTTGTGTCAGCAGGAGACCAAGGGAAACTTGACGATATAATGTAGCTTGGATTGTACACTTTCTTCTTTCAAGTCACGCTGCTGCCAGGGGTTCACCAGTTAAATCATAGAAGTATGCCAGAGCAGCCAGTCACTCCGAATCGCCGTCACAGTTAAATATCTCTATTTTACGCTGGACAAGGTACCTCTCTCATCCTCGATCAGTCACGTTCCTTTAAGCTACGGAGTCTCCGTTCCTCGTCTCTATTCTTTCTCTCTCTACCTTGCGATGTCCATCACCTCCATTTTATAGTTCATTCTGGGGGGCGATTGCCGACACCGTATTAAGAGTCTATCCGTTGGGCAGACGCTCCCCCTGTCCATAAATCCAAGTCCCCGTCTTGCTCAACTGATTTCTTGACCCATCTGGCCTCAGAAGTGTTTTATGGCCCCTGCCAATTAAAATATTTTCCACATATATCCCCTTCATCCCCAGCTGTGACCCATCCGGTCAGGTGCGGAGACCACACAGCCCCTTCCAAGGGACACACATAGAATATACCAACACAATAATAATAGCAGAATTTACCATAAAAATAATTACTAAAAGACATTGCTCATATTGACACGACAGTGACAAACCAAACCACACCTAGAAAGTTGCAGTGGCCAGGAACCCAATGAAGAACAATTTTCCAGCCAGTAGAAATTGCCTGATTAAAAAGCATCTTAACTTCCTCCACTTGGTAGGAATCATTTATTGTATTGAAGAAACAGCCAAAATAGCAGACTAGGAATCTATAAAGTGAAGCGTTTGATTTCCATCAAGTCAATTAGAGTCACTTGAAATAATCAAAATAAATGCACTTTCGCAAATGTTTCACTGTTAACGAACTGTATTAACTAACTGTACTGTACTGTGATACTAAATGTACTCTAACGAACTTTAAGAGAAGTTACAGGCTTGATTTCCACCTCGTTAATTAGAACCATCTGAAATAGTCAAACTATCTGCACTTTAGCATTGTTAACGATTTGTCTGCATATTATTCCTGGTTCTTTTTTTCACACATAATACAAACATTGACATTTGCAGCCCTTTAGTATAATAGTAAAGAAGATTCAAAAAGGGAATGCAAGTCAACTGTCAGATATTAAAATTTTCATCGTTTTCATAAAAAAAACTATTCAAATTCAGTTTAAAGAACATCTTTAAATGGCGTAGGTGTTCTTTTTCTCTAAAATTTCTACATATTCACACACACTAAATAAATAAATAAATATATAGCACCGTAATTTTTTAAATTGTCGAGAATACGAACATTTTCAATCTTTTTTCCTTTTTTTTTTCACATTAAGTACATTTTAAAATGAGCAATTTCGATACACAAAAAAATGGGGAAAAAAATCACTAATGGTCCACAATATAAAAGAAATGTGCTGCTTAAAAAAAAATAAGACAAAATAAAAATTAAAAAAAGAGAATCAATAATTTAAGAAGAAGAAAGAATAAAAAAAAAAAATGGCACAAAAAAAATTCGACGCGGGAATTGAAAGTTATTGGGCATGTTAAACAGCATTATGGGTAAAGAATTTATAAAGTGTGTACGTTGCATTTTTTCTTTCTTTTGAAACAAAAACTTTTTAATATGGAAGCATACGTATGGGATGAAAAATTTCAATTTTGATCATTTTTTTTTATGCTTTCGTTCCTTCCATATTATTAAATAAAGGCACCATTTTTTTCCAGCAGAAATTTTCTTGTGCTAAAATATTGCCATGTCAGCAATTTCCGACTTGGGCAAGAAGCGTTTAGTATTGCTTCTTCACTCAAGAGCTAATAACTCTTTTATCGTCGAAGCGTTTTGGGGGAAACTGTTTTAACTTTTATAAAATTTAGCATCAATGGGTGATTATCTTAGAATGGGGGGTGGGTGGGGAGTGTTGTTCAACAAGTTTGTTTTATGGAGCACAGGCGATTATGCCTTTTTCAACGCTTATTTGTATAAAATATGGACATTAAAAGTGAAAGCTTTAGTGCAGAAAATAATTTTGAGTTTTTAGATGCATTTATTACGCCGCCAAAGTCCATTATGATAAAGCACTTCTCCTTTTAAATAAATTCGTCAAATTTATTGATTATTTAACTTCTTGCCTTCAACGTAGACTATAATCTGATAAACTACAATATCGGTTTGGTTTGTCGCTCTACGGTCATTCCTTCAAAACTTCAGTGTAATTAAATCGGGACCCACAGTTCAACGTGGATTCTGAACCACTAACAAATACCTACGGCAACTTCAGGATTCGAACCTGAAGCCTCTAGTACTAAAGGCCCGAGCTCTAGCCGATTGACCACATGGCCGCTATGATATTGGACAATTCTTTGTCAGCATATTATTTCCAGATTACTTAAGCATCAATAAAGAAGAAGAAAAAGAATTATAATTGTATCTCTACTAACTAATATTTAATTGACGTACCCTGTGTTTTATACAAATTTTCATCAATATAAAATTAAATATTAACATATTTAATTAACTTCGTCATTAGCTTAGCATCCCATTGGTGGGTCAAGGCTGTCTGCCAACTGGTAGATTTTAGGCATAAGATGTTTTATTTTTTTTACGGAGTAGGATTGTCAGCCGACGCAAACGCGCTATAGTCATATTAGAGCAATCCGTACGGTTTAAAGTGGATTCAAATAATTGAAATTATCCATGGAACCCCGTGATTCAAACCCGAAATCTGAAGAGAGCGCCAGAGCCCTAGACACTCGACCATCAGATCCCAAACATTATTTTCCTTTGAGTAATAGTAAAAACGTTCAGAAAATGGAGCAAGTCAACTGGCTGACGTTAAATTTTTGCATCATTTTCATGAAAAATTATTCAAATTCTAGTTTGAAGAAAATATTTGAATAGGAACGGGGCTTTCTTCAAATATTTTTTACATATTCTGACACAAAAACGAAATAAATAAATAAATAGCACCACAGTTAAAAAAAATTTGTCGCGACTACAAACATTTTTTTTTCCATTAAGTACATTTTAAAAATCAGCGATGCCGCTTTATACAAAAAAAAAAATCACTAATTCTCTACAGTATAAAAGAATTGCTCTCTCTAAAAAATAACTTTGTCGACAAAATATTAAAAAAAAATCAATAATTTGGAAGAAGAAAAAAAAAAAATGGCACAATAAAATTCGACGCGGAATGTGAAGAGTTATTGACATGTTAAACAGCATTGGGTAAGGAAATTTATAAAATGTGTATGTTGTGTTTTTCTCTTTCTTTTTGGAAGCAAAAAGCTTTAATATGGAAGCTACGTATCAGAAAATCTCAACTTTGATCTTTTTTTGTGCTTTCGTTCCATTCCATATTATTAAAAAATATCGCCATTTTTTCCAGCAGAAATTTTCTGTGCTAAAATATTGCCATGTCAGCAATTTCCGACTTGGGCAAGAAGCGTTTGATGTTGGTTCTTTTACTCAAGAGCCCTAATAACTTTATCGTCGAAGTGTTTTGGCGGAAAATGTTTTAACTTTTATAAAATTTAGCATCAATAGGTGATTATTTTAGAATGGGGAGTGTTGTTCCAACAAGTGTGTTTTTATAGGGTATAGGCGGTTATGCCTTTAAACGCTTATTTGCATAAAACATTTGGACATTAAAGGTGAAAGCCTTAGTAGAGAAAATAATTTGAGTTTTTAGATGCATTTATTACGTCGCCAAAGTTCATTATGATAAAGCACCCATCTTTTTAAATAAATTCGTCAACGTCAAATTTAAAATCTTGCCTTGAATGTCAGCTAGAATCTGATGAACTATAACATTGGACAATTTGTTCTAAGCGTATAATATATCTTACTTAAGCATCAATAAAAAGAAAAATTTATAATTGCAAATTCTAATAACTAATGGCCTTATGGCCAATGGTCTAACGTTCTGGCTTTTGGTACTACAGGATTAATGTTCGATTCGGTGGTATGGATG
>BPLR01020067.1:0-99872 GCA_021605095.1 Caerostris extrusa
ATCTTCAAGAGTTACCGTGGCATCTGGGTAATGAACTTCTTTGTATCTTCAAGTACTAAATGAGTAACAAGCGGTGCAGTCCTTTTTTAGGGCATAAAGATAACTATCTCTGTATTGCAGATTCATTAGAAAAATAGTTGAGCCTGTGAAAATTTTGAACTTTTCATGTGACAATATTGTCTTGTTATACGAATCCTATTTCTTGCGATTTACAGTACAGTAATAACTTATCCATATGGGATTATTTTGAAATGGTGCAATTGCAACAATGTATACGTTACCCAAATACGAACAGGTAACACGTCAATATTAAGTTTTGCACAACAGACATATAATAAATGGAACGACCATAAATAAGGCTTATACTGATACTGTAATACATAGCCTGCTTTTTGAAATGTACACGCGACATAATGCCAGCTTTTAGACGAATCATGACTATTAATAACTCTTGCATACGTTATCGTATATGAATACAATACAAAATACTGAATTCATGTAATCATATTATTCAATTGAATTTCTGAAAAAATGCATTGTTTACTAAACCCCCATACGATAGTAGTCATAACTGTTATGATGATTTTAAGAATCTAACGAACATTTGTGTCTTTTAATGATGTCATATGATCAATTAACCAAAAAGTTGCAAACGTATTCATTTAGAAATGTTTTATTTGCATTTTTATTTAAAACTTTGCAGCACCTGATGGCCGAGTGGCACTCTGGCACTCGGTACCACAGGGATTTCAATTGAGTCCCGGCGGTGCTATGGATGTTTGTAGTGGTTCGTAATCCGCTTTAAGTAAATCCTGGTCTAATATGATCATAGAGAGTTGCAGGAGCATTGTTAGTCCGTGTCCCCGAAAGCTTATCCTTAAGTTACGTGCCCCCTGAGTAGTGCTAAGTGAGTAGCGTCGGTGCAGCCCTTATACCATAAAAGTTCACGGTCTAAAAGTATTTTCCAGCTGCATTAGAAAGCAAAATTTAAAGTCAATTGCTACTTTCTTTTTCCTATATTGCAGAAAACTCCTTTACAAATAAAAGTTGAAGTTTTCCCTCTTGCATCTGGCGCCATCTATATTGATACATGCAACTTAAATCTAAAAAAACTAAAATTAATTAATTAAATTTAATTAATGAATCAATATTTGAAAAAAAACTGCATTAACATCCAGTGCCCATCCACTACAAGTTTAAAAAAATGTATTTGAACTTGAGTGGATGATAAAAAAAAAATATTTTATTAACGATTGAAAAAAATTTAACAAGATATATATAGGGAGAGTGTGAGCTAATAGAAGGAATTGAATAATATTTTAAATTTTACTTTTTTCTTGTATTTTTATTATTAAATTTCTCCATGGGTTGTAATTCAGCTAAACATTAGAACATGATAATTCGTTTCGTTCAATGCATGCATAATTAATATATGTCTACATTTATTAAGTTAATGAAATGTTTATATCTTAGTGGATAGCACTGGATGTTAATACAGTTTTTTTCAAAAATTAATTCAGTAATTAAATTTAATTAATTAATTATAGTTTTTTTTTGGATTTAAGTTGCATGTATCTACCAATAGATGGTGCCACATAAAACTTTATAAATAACTTTCATTCATTTTTTTTAAGGACTTTCTGCTATAAGAAAAGAAAAGTAGGAATTGATTTAAAAAAAAATTTATATTACTTGTTTTCAGTTAGAGGTATTTCATTGCGTAATACATGTCTTTTCAATGTTTTCCAATTTTCAAAAATGTAACATATATTAATTTCATATATTTTTAAATTAACCTTAATATTTTTAACCTAACTTAACATTGGTATCAAAAACAAATTTCCATATGATGCTATTTAAAAATTTTTGGCTTCGAATATGGTTGGTTACCTTACAATGCTTTATAATATACTTTTTAACAGAAAACGCATTCGAGAAAGAAAGCGTCCTTATTTGGCAAGAGAGGAAGTAGAATATGTTGATGGAAATGCGAATGATGATTTTCTTAAAATCTAAAAAAAGGCAACGGTAAGTGTTGGCATTTTGTTATATAACAAAGGCCTTCTTTTTGTTAATCTACTCAAGAAGCCATGTTATTCAAACTTTTAGAGAATTCTAGTTGTAAAATTATATATTTGTTTGTCAATGTCAATATAGAAAATTACATTTAAACAAAAAGTGTTTACCTTTTTTTTTTGGTATCATTTTACTAATAATATTTCACATTAAAAGCAATGTAAAAGAAAAAAAAAAGCTTGGCAGTTTTTTTTTTTCTTTCTTTTGAAATTTATAATTCTGACTGATACCTCGACTGTTTTTACTGGAGTGTATTTTTAGCAAAAATCCTTTGTGATGTATATGCTGTGCCTATTGCCTTGATTGCTTTTTTTTTTATGATTGTCATAATATGAAATCAATGGTATAAGGACATACAGAAAAAGTGTGCATTTTTGGCAGCTACCAGTCACTAACACATGTATTCTCGTCAGATTGGCAATATTCTTTCGAATTCTCCTGGCTTTATCTGCATTCATCACTCAAACTGGATAAACAAGGACAGTGTTCTCCCCTTGCGATCGTGGTTTCAATCGACTTTGAGAAGGACGTTAATCATTTGATGTTATGACTAAAAATTGAAACCAGGCTGAGAGGTAATTCTGATTTCTCGAAAGAAAGCGGCCATAAAAGCTTTTTCGCGCTGGTGAGAACACTGTTTTAACAGAATAAACAATTTCAGGAGAAATACAACCACGTCACGTATTCTGCAACAACAGCTTGGACTGTTTGCAACTAAAACTCCGACTGTTTTCGGAATGAGGTAAATTGTTTGTTGTGTGAAAAGTTTGCAGTTTCTCAAAGGAAAGAAAAGTAGAAAGAAGGCGCCGTAAAAAAAAATGTCGCATTGTTGAAAAATGTGTTTAAGAAAATAAACACCTTGCAGGAGAAACACAGCCCGTCACTTATTCTGCAACAAGAGCTCGGACTTTTTGCGGAACGACACATTTCAGCACGACGATATCACTAGGAAACGGACAATCAGCGTAACGACTAAAAAAAGGCTTCTCCCTGATGCTGCAATATATAGTTGCCCCTTTTTATGATAGTAGATCGTTGTGGGGGGTAGAGTTATTCGCATCTGTAGTACAGCATCTTCAAGTTACACGTGGCATCTGGGTAATGAACTTCTTTTATCTTCAAGTACTAAATGAGTAACAGCGGTGCAGTCCTTGGTTATGCATAAAAGATAACTGTCTCTGTATTGCAGATTCATTAGAAAAAAATAGTTGAGCCTGTAGTGAACTGTTCATGTGACTTAATGTTGTCTTGTTATACGAATCCTATTTCTGCAATTTTACAGTACAGTAATAACTTATCCATAGATGGCGCCAGATTGGATATTTTGAGAGAAATAAACATTGCAGCTGGAAAAACATGCATACGTTACCTTAATACTTAAGGAAGCTACGGACACGGACTAACAATGCTATTGATACGCAACAGGATCTACTTAAAGTGGATAATACAAAAATGGAACGTATATCCATACTTGGATATTTTGAGAGAAATGAACATAAATAAGACAGGTAACAATCAATATTGATACACAACAGACAGATAATAAATGGAACGTCCATAAATAGGAAGCATACTGATAGCCTGCATTCAAATGTACGCGACATAATGCCAGCTTTTAGACGAATCATGACTATTAATAACTTGCATACGTTATCGTAATATGGGCTACAATACAAAAAAAAAATTAGCTTAATCATATTATTCAATTGAATTTCTGAAAAATGCATTGTTTACTAAACCCCCATACGATAGTAGTCATAACTGTTATGATGATTTTAGAATCTAACGAACATTTGTGTCTTTTAATGATGTTATATGATCAATTAACCAAAAAAAGTTGCAAACGTATTCATTTAGAAATATTTTATTTGCATTTTATTTAAAACTTTGCAGCTCCTAATGGCCGAGTGGCTAGCGCTCTGGCTCGGTACCACAGGGATTTCGAATACAGTCCCGGCGGTGCCATGGATGTTTGTAGTGGGTCGTAATCCACTTTAAGTAGATCCTGGTCTAATATGATCATAGAAAGTTGCGGGAGCATTGTTAGTCCGTGTCCGTAGCTTATCCTTAAGTTATACATGCCCCCTGAGTAGTGCTAAGTGAGTAACGTCGGTGCAGCCCTTATACCATAAAAGATCATGGTCTAAGTATTTTCCAGCTGCATTAGAAAGCAAATTTTAAAGTCAATTGCTACTTTCTTTCACTATATTGCAGAAAACTCCTTTACAAATAAAGTTGAAATTTTCCTCTTGCATCTGGCGCCATCTATTATTAGATACATGCAACTTAAATCTAAAAAACTAAAATTAATTAATTAAATTTAATTAATGAGTTAATATTTGAAGAAACTGTATTAACATCAAGTGCCATCCACCACAAGTTCAAAAATAATGTATTTGAACTTGAGTGTATGAATAAAAAAGTATTTTATTAACGATTGAAAAATTGAACAAGATATATATAGGGAGGTGTGAGCTAATAGAAGGAATTGAATAATATTTAAAACTTTACTTTTTTCTTGTATTTTTATTATTAAATTTCTCGAGGGGTTGTAATTCCGCTAAACATTAGAACATGATAATTCGTTTCGTTCAATGCATGCATAATCAATATATGTCTACATTTATTAAGTTAATGAAATGTTTCACATCTTATTGGGCTTTTTTTAAGTTAGGGATATTTCCTGTGTAATACATGTCTTTTTCAATTCCTTCTATTAGCTCACACTCTCCCTATATATATCTTGTTCAAATTTTCAATCGTTCATAAAACACTTCTTACTCATCCACTCAAGTTCAAACTAATTTCTTTTGAACTTGTAGTGGATAGCACTGAATGTTAATACAGTTTTTCAAATATTAATTCAGTAAATAAATTTAATTAATTAATTATAGTTTTTTTTTTTTTTTTTTTTTTTTGCATGTATTTACCAATAGATGGCGCCATATAAACTTTTATAAATAACTTTCATTCATTTTTTTTTTTAAGGACTTTCTGCTATAGAGTGAAAAAAAGTAGGAATTGATTTAAAAAAAAAAATTTATATTACTTGTTTTCAGTTAGGGGTATTTCATTGCGTAATACACATCTTTTTTTTTCAATGTTTTCGAATTTTTTTCAAAAATATGCATGTATATATATATTAATTTCATATTTTTAAATTAACCTTAATATTTTTAACCTAACGTAACATTGGTATCAAAAACAAATATCCATATGATGCTATTTAAAAATTTTGGCTTCGAATATGGTTGGTTACCTTCAATGCTTATAATATACTTTTTAACAGAAAGTGCATTCGGAGAAAGAAAGCGTCCTTATTTGGCAAGAGAGGAAGTAGAATATGTCGATAGAAATGCGAATGATGATTTTCTTAAATCTAAAAAAGGCGACGGTAAGTGTTGGCATTTTGTTATTAATTATAACAAGGTCTTCTTTTGTTAATCTCTCAAGCCATGTTATTCAAACTTTTAGAGAATTCTGAATTGTAAAATATTTGTTTGTCAATGTCAATATAGAAAATTACATTTAAACAAAATTTTTTACCTTTTGGTATCATTTTTACTAATAATATTTCACATTAAAAAGCAATGTAAAGAAAAAAAAACTCTTGACAGTTTTTTTTTTTTCTTTGAAATTTATAATTCTGACTGATACCTCAACTGTTTTTCTGAGTGTATTTTTAGCAAAAATCGCTTTGTGATATATGTCACTATGAACATTTACTTGCATTATATAAACAAAATTTAGTCATATTTAATGGTGCTACTGTGCCCAAAAAAGTAAGAACTATTATTATTTTTTTTTTCAAAAACTCTTTATTTATTCTTCAAATTTATTTCATCGCCTTCAAAGTCATCCCCCGGATACAATGCACTTATGCCTACTTTTTTCCAAACCTCAATGCATGCTAATAAGTCATCGGCACGGATGGCCTTCGAAACGCGTGCCGATTCACGTTGAATCTCTTCAATCGACATGAGTTTAGGGAATAGCCAGAAGTCGCACGGTGCAGTACGGTCGTTGTGGAACGATGTTTCATTTCTAGCGAAAAATTCACGAAGAATCAATGCAGCGTGAGCTGGCGCGTTGAGTGTTTTCGGTACCAATCGAGATTTGAGGTGCGTTTGAGGCCCAAAATGGAATTGACAGATCTCTTGAAATTCCAACATCATCAGCAAGGTCACTCACCAAATCTCAAATTTTTTGGACTTGAGCTTCGTCAATTGAGGTTGATGGTCGATCAGAGGGCTCTTCATCTTCAATGCGTTCTCTGCCTTATTTGAACTGTTTATACCACTTCTAATTTCACACAGATGTCAAGGACAGTGACAGCACCCCAAAAAAAAGAAAAACAAATGAAATTAAATAATTTAAAATTGGTCTTACTTTTTGGGAACAGTAGTATATATATATATATATATATATATATATATACAGAGAGAGAGAGAGAGAGAGATACAAAAATCATATATATATATGTGTGTGTGTGTATACACGTACAATATTGTTATTGGCCATCCTTGATGTTTTCTGTTCCCAATTTTAGTCCGACTAAAAGTCGAATTTAAATGATTTCTGCTAAAATCACTTCGAGTAATGAAACATAAAGAATAATTTTTGTAAGAAAATACTTTTTAATAACCTAAAAAAATGAAAAGAAAAGAAAAAAAGAATATGTCAGCCCCGGAATTTTAAATTGAAATTTGGTCTTACTTTTTGGACACAGTAGAATTACAGCAAAATAATTTTTAGAATTTAAATTTATAGGATCGTAAGCAATATTGTAACAAAACTATTATCTGAGCTCGTGTGATGAAGGATCTTACCACAGCAGAAACTCAACCTGTTCTTAGAACAAACTATTGAATTTATTTTTTGTGATTGTTATTATGATTTGCTGAAGTATCTCGATATTTTGTTTAATTTTTTTCATTAGGCATAATTGCATTAACATGAAGTTATTATGATTGGACTACATAAATCTGCTTAAATATGGTTTCTCATACGAAACTTAACGTCGCACGTTCTTATTGAGTTTAGTTAAGTTTAATTTAGTTTTAATTTTAATGACCAGCAAAATATATATCACACTTCGGCTACGACGACGTTATTGCATAATTAGATGATCATATCTGAATAAAATGTAATATTTCGATTGACGATGATCTTGGATTAATCATACGCACAAAAATTTTCTAATTCCAAAATGCATCCATGAAGTTACTTTCAAAGACCATTTCATCAACATTTTTCAATATGCTTTTTTTGTGCACTTTATTTAAATGTATGTGGAAATTCTTAAAGTAATGTTATATTTAATGAAAAATATATAGAAAATTATTTCTAATTGGCTATACTAATAAAAAATATTATGATGATTTGTCAGGGTTATTTTATGATTTTTGTCAGAGTTTATTAGAGTACTTTTTTCTCCCTAGCACGCATGCTCATAGAAAATTGCGCAGGCGTATCTATAATAATGTTTCCTATGAGCATGCGCGCTAAGGAGAAAAAAAATACCGTATTTTTAAAAATACGGTAAGCAAAAACTATCTATTGTTTTTGTTGTTGTTTAAGGAAAATTAATTGTTTTTGAATTATTATGACCTTATAGCTTGATATATACAAAAATATATTAATCTATGAATTTTATGTACAAAACCAGAGAGTAGCAAAAGAAATGTTCGAGGACCATCAAGCATATGTGGCTTATTATGAAGATCCCTCTAAAAGTAAGTAAAAACGGAATGCAAGTATTTCAGTCCATGAACTTCAGTAATCATTGAAACTTGATAATTAGGAATTAAACTAATGGATATAAAATTGTTAAGCCACGAAAGAATTTAATTTTTATAAAATAATGAAAATTATTCCTTATAGAACTTTCTTTACCCCGATAACAATTTTTTCCCAACTACTCTATTCAAATGGTCACCACTTTCAGTAGAAACCAAGTAACAAGACTTTATTTAATAATGCAATGATAATAAATCATTACATTATTAAATTCAATAATGCAATTTATTTAATGTTGCAATGGTCAATTGCTCTATGAATATTTGAAAAGCAACTGAATGCTTCACCGATGATATATAGAAGATGTATCATGCTATAAGAAACAGTTGCAGTGCTTAATGTTATATTAACACTCAAGAAGTAGTTGAATAGTTATCAATGTTATGTAGAACTCTTCATGGGAATATCCATCCGTACGAATATCACGACCCCAGTGATCTAAATCTTAATTCTTACTCATCGCTTTATTTTCTATTCATCGTCGAGATTACCGAGCATACCATGTTCATACAGGCCATAATGAATCAATATCTTCATGCATTTTTCGTATTATTTTCATTTCTTTTCATCTAGAATCAAACTTCTTATTTATTTGATAAATACTTCTCATCACCAATTTCGTTATTCTAATAAATTATAATTTTATTAACAATAGAGAGTTTTTGCATACCGTATTTTGGACGTCCGTTAGCTTTTCTCCCTGCCGCGCATGCTCATAGGAAACTGCGCATGCGTAATCCTATGAGCATGCGCGCTAGGGAAAAAAGCTAACGGACGTCCAAAAATAACTTGGGTATGCAAAAACTCTCTAATGCCTCTTTAATTGGTTTTGTTCTTCAGTTATATTTGGTTTCATTAACAATGTCAGTTCTCTGACACATACGTATATATTTATACACATATTTGCCGTGCGTGTACGAGTGTCGTACGAAATGGTGATTACGGCGATTGAGTCCAGGCGGAATTGTTTAGAGAAGACATATCTTTCACCTCCGCGTCTGCTGAACGGGCGGCACACCTCCGTTTCCGTGTTATCTATCAGTTGGCAATTCCAAGTCCCTTGGTTATGAAGTTGTTTCGAATTCAAGTTAAGGGACACTTCGTAATCTTTTTTCTAAGGGCTGAGGTCGTTGGGACGGTTTGGGTATTGTTAAACACTAAAGCAGTAATTTATTTTCCTCTCTTGGGCTCCATGGTGAATGAAGGGATATGTTATCCGAACACTTTTTTCCATTCTATGAATTCTTTCTTTAAGACTTCATGCCTGGGTAAAAAAAAAATATCAGAAAAGTAGAATTCTCGTACCCCTGAAGAATCGGAAGAATTGACTTCAGTTCTACCATTTAAAATTTAAATACCGTTGCGTGACATTGGTGGCGAGCTAAATAATTTTAAAAAACTAAAATCTAATTACCTATTTATTGAAATATTTGAGACACTCTCAAACCAAAGCTTTCTTTACAGATAGTAAAATTGTTTGACCATATTGTCAATGTTGTCATGGACATTATTTTTTGTGGTGTTTTTAATTTTTCTTCTCTTGATGTTAAACTATAAAAAAGGTTATATTAATTTAACTTTTTTTTTATAATAAAGGTAAAGTGCAAGAAGATTATGATTTTGAAGACAAAGAATACTATAAAAGGAGAAAGGTAATTGCAAAAAAAAAAAAAGTATACATTTTCCTTGTACTTATTTCTAATGATTATGCGTTATATTATGAGCACTATAAATAAAGTATTATGGGATATACACAAAAAAAAAAAGCACATCGTTTTTCTATTAATTTATTTATATTTCATTAATCATTAATTTTTAATTCATTAATTTACTAATTTTTTTCTATTTTATTATTATTTTTTTTTTTTTTTGTAATTTCATTATGTTTATTACCTATATTTCTAAAAAAATTACAGGAATGTTCTGTTAATTTATCTAACTACATACACTCAAGAGCCAAAACATTATGACCACCCCTACATTTTGTAATGAACTCGCCTGATGAAGTGGTATTTAACTGCTGCTGGATATATATATATATATATATATATATAGCAAATATATATATATATATGGCCAAATCGTTATTGGCAGATGGTCATAATGTTTTGGCTCTTGAGTGTATAAGCAAGTTAGTGTAAATAAAATGTCATTTCTATTTCAAATTGGAGAACTTGTCGTCTCTATGCAAAATGGATATTTTTCAAATTTCCTAATCTATTCATGATATGTTATGACTGTTGCTTATATTTACAAAGAATAACTGGAAGAAGTGGAATTAAAAAGAAAAACGTATATATATATATATATGTATATATATATATATGTACCCAAATTTCTGTAGCACTATTATTATAGCACTGATGTTGTAAATATTACTTAAAAATAAATTCCATGAAAGGTGACGGAATGGGATTGTTCTTATTTCACCATCAGGAATTATGTTTTCTAACAGCTATTCAGTGGAAAGATATACATCCGGTTTAAAGGCGAAAATAGATCAATCGATTACTTGTTTTAGGGGTGCTCACGCAGAATTTGAGCTATCCAGTGCATTTTGAAAGAAAACGGGTTAATTTTTTCGTCTGATATTATGTAATTAAAAATTGTGATTTTCCAAAATTAAAATTATTTTTACTATAATTAAAACCATTCCGAAATTACCTTTCTCACCTATTACACACTGAGTTTGAAATTTACCTTTGTTATTTGCCAAATTTACACTTTGATAACTTGCCGGACTATACCAATCTAATTTATGATTACGAACTAAATAAAAATAGATTTCTCATGAAATGAGTTATTTTCGCCAGCTGGTAAGCAAAACACCGTGATCATAATAACTGAATATCATTTACTGTCCAGCACAAATGATAGTTTATCGGCTTCTCGGGGTTTTGTATTTGCCATTTAAAATGCAGGAGGTTGCAAATTAATTTTCAGTTTGCTTTGTTGCAATAAATATTAACTTCCAAAACTATCACATTTATAATGATATTTTTCTATATTACGGTAAGTAAAGCCCGACACGCGGCCAATTGTAAGGCAGGGCTTGTGAAACTTAGGCAGGGCTTAGTTATTTTCGAAACTGCTAGTGCTGGTGTAGTCACTGCTTTCAGAAATGAGAAGATTTGATGGCGATTGTAGTTCTAATGCAGCTGTCAATACAGAGACAGTTTATCTTTATGCCATAAGCAAGGGCTGCACCGCTGTTACTCATTTAGCACTACACAGGGGGTATGTGTAGCTTGAAGATATGTTAGAACGAAGTAACACTATGTCTACGATCGCGTTAGACCGGGACTAAAAAATCCCACAACGCTCTACGAGATCGTGTTAGAGCGCCAAAGGGACAGGCTCCTTTGATGGAGAGAAAATATTGAAATGTTCTGGATTTTTTAACAGACGGGTCATTTACTTAAAAAGTCTTCATGGAGTCCCTCTCTTCCCTCTCATCACTTGTTGGGATGCTGTTGGCTAAATATATGTCGTATATGAGGTCTACAGATGTATTACATGATAATACATGTACTACGGATCGTACATGAGGCCTACGGAATACACGCACATTATCCGAGATGATTTTCAGGAATAACTACCACATTGATGTGTCATCTAGGAGAAAATCCGGAAAACTACCCCCAAACAGTTTGACTAGCGAAGCGATACGCTTTAGACATTGTCAAAATCTCCATAAACTCTTCTCGTTTCTGAAAGCAGTGAGTTCAATGAATTCGAACCCGCACACTCTGTCACGGTAGTTGCGCACTTTACCACTAGACTACGCTCCTTTTTATTTCTGGCACTGTTACTGTTCGTCGTCAACAGACACTAGTTATCTCTACTGCTAAACCCATTAATCAAGTGGAATTAACTTCACAAACCAAAAGTTTCGATTCACAGAAAACGAAAGATCATTTAATCAGAAGCAAAACACCTCGACAAATTACGTTCTAAAATTAAAAATTTCGTGCTTCAGAAGACAAAAATTTCAGAACCACCTGAACCAATATCCGTTTCCGACGCAGACTCGACCTGTGCATCAGAAGGTAGTTCTCTAGAATATTTAGAATATAATGTGGATGAATTGGTCATGAACTGCTTGATTTTATACCAATAAACTTTTATTTAAAAAATTTTTAACCTTCCGATGTGTCTCGTATTATTTTCATCAATTTTTATCTTGCTTAGAAGACAATTGTTTTATACTATTGCTATATTCATGATTTCACTTCATTTTTTACTACGATCTTTTTGTCTTTTACTATTTTAACCATTTATGTATTGCCTCGTTTTTATCACTTTCTACCTTTGACAATTATTTTACTTTTATTCTGATCAGAGTTTTAAATATTAACACCTTTGTTCGGCACAGCATAGCCAAATTTGGCTCTTGTGTCATAAAACCACAACCGACCTACCTACCAACTTTACCACTAGACTACGAGTTCGGAATACAATGCAATACATATTAAAGCAGAAAACGAACTTCTTGTTTTGATTCATGATACTTGAATGAATTAATGTGCGAAAAAAGGAGATATTTTTAAAATAAAAATTTTTTTCTCTTTTGATTTTTCTTGATGACAACTATCTTTCGCCAGATACCGGAAAACAGCATGAAGACGAAAAATCTTATGGTCGTGATTACCAATACAAAGAAGGTAAATATATATGAAGAGTTTTATATTGCTTTCGTAAATTTTATGTTACAATTGTGAAAAACATATGTTCAATCAAAAGATCAAAAAATGTCAAACCATATATATAAAACCATATATACATATATATATATATGCCAAAAGCCTCTTATATAAGTTATAGCCGTGCGTCAGGAACATGATTTAAGATTGCCATATTAATCGTGTTGGTTTTTCTAGTTTTTTTAAATGAATAATACAAATTTGGCATAAGTCTCTTAAAAAATATCTTTGGTAAAATCATTCTCTCCATAAATACTACACACAAATACAAATTTGGTCGTAAATCTCTTAAATAAGTAATTTAAAAAAAAAATTAAAGTCAATTCCTACTTTTTTTCACTCTATTGCAGAAAGTCCTTTATAAATATTTTTCATTCATTTTTTTAAGTTTATCTGGCGCCCTCTATTGGTAGATATATGCAACTTAAATCTAAAAAAAAAAAAAACTAAAATGAATTAATTAAATTTAATGAATGAATTAATATGTGAAAAACTGTTTTTAACATCAAGTGTCATCCACTACAAGTTCAAAAAAAAAAATACACTTCTACTGGAGTGGATGAATAAAAAGTGTTTTATGAACGATTGAAAATTTGGACAAGATATATATAGGGAGAATGTGAACTAATAGTAGGAATTTAAAAGATGATATTTTTACAATAACATATTTTTTCTCTTTTGATTTTTCTTGATGACAAATATCTTTTGCCAGATACCGAAAACAGCAGAAAGACGAAAAGCCTTATGGTCGTGATTACCTATACAAAGAAGGTAAATATATATGAAGAGTTTTATATTGCTTTCGTAAATTTTATGTCACAATTGCGAAAAACAGAAAAACATATGTTTAGTCAAAAGATCAAAAATGTCAAACCATATCTCTTATATAAGTTACGGCCGTGTGTCAGGAACATGATTTAAGATTGCCATATTAATCGTGTTGGTGTTTTTCTAGTTTTTTTTTTTTTTTAAATGAATAATACAAATTTGGCATAAGTCTCTTAAAAAATATATTTGGTTAAATCATTCTCTCCATAAATACTACATATAATACTTGATGGAACGGAAAGTGAATCATAAAAAAAAAAAAACGAATATTTATTAAAAACTTCAAAAACTTTTTTGTTAAACTAATTTTTTTTATCAAGAAAGGGAAAAAAATCATATTATGGTTAATTAAATTTATTGAATGTTATTTTTGACTTTAATTTAAAACATAATAATTGAATATCATTTACTGCCCAGCACAATATGGTAGATTGTAGTTTGATCAGCTTGTTTGATCAAACATGCTTTTAAAAGCATGTTTGTACTTGCCAATTAAAAAGCAGGAGGTAACAAACTAATTTTTCAATTTTCTTTGTTACAATAAGTATTCCGCACATATCAACTTTAAGGGCAACGAATGCGCTGACTCTTTAGCCAAAGAAGCCAGGGACAATGATCAACCCAGTACTACCATCACATTGCAGATGCTAACGCAGTTGTGCGAAAGCCGACTCATTCCTCATAACTTTAAGAAGCCACTCATCACGGACTTCAACTGCCCTGGGAAGTTGATATCAGTTATTAGCAGACTCAGAACTAATCATTACAGAGGGATGAAGATTCTCCCAGACAAGACCAGGGAATACATCCCCTGCAGAAATTGCCCCGACGCTTTCCTAACACCTAAGCACATTCTAGAGTGCCCAGCACTCACTCCCATGTTTTGTAATTGGTGCCAATCAGGCCAATTCATCATTGGTGCCAATCGAGGCCAACTTAAGAGAAGTCCTGTATAGTGAAGCGGCGCCGTTGCTAGCGGCCGCTATCGTGAAGACTTTTGACTTGATCTAACTTTGATAATAATATTTTTAATCCATGGACACGATAACAACAACAAGTATTAACATCCAAAACTATCACAATTATAATGATCTTTTCTATACAACAGTAAGTAAAGCCCGGCACGTGGCCCAATTGTAATGAGGGGTTTAGATCGAAATTTCTAGTTGTGGTGTAGTCCTATTTTCAGAAATGAGAAGACTTGATGGCGATTGTGAAAATATGTGCAAAAAGCGTCTCGCATCGATAGTCGTAGTGCCTGGTGGAAATGTTCTGGGGTTTTTCCCATACTGTCAGAAAATTCTGGTCAGTTACTCCTAAAGGTCTTCCCTGTCATCACCTGAGCGTTGTTCGCTAGATATATAAGTTGTGCATGAGACCTGAGGATGTTATACAAGCACACACTCAAATAAGAACTGTCAATAAAATGTAAAAAAAATATTACGACATAAAAATAAAAATAATAATTCGACTAATAAAAATATAAGTTTTAGTGGGTTGGGTAATTATATGACAGCAAAACATTATTAAATCATCCTGTCCACATACTGAATTTACCAAAACTTCTGTAACTTGAATATATCTAGGTTTACTGAACTATTTGTTTACTGAACTGTTCAAATTAATATATACTGCAATAACCAAGTATCATCTTAGAGAATGAAACATTAATGATAAAGAAGATTTTTATCATTGGCGTTAACTACAAATATCAATGATGAAGTTGGTAGATTTTCTACTACATATTTCGTAAGACATATGTAGTAGAAAACCTTTGCGTTTGTAATTAGCATTAAATTACGTGGGGGGGAATTAAAGATACTTAAAAAATACTGTAATAAATATACTTACTCGTATGTATGCGACGAACAGCCCATTAAAGGGCGATGAGTTGAGGATAGATAGCCCCGAGATGACTTTCAAGAGTAACTACCACCTTTGTGTATCATCTGGGAAAAAAACCCGAAAACTACCACCAGGCAGTTTGACTATCAAAGCGAGACGTATTTCAGACATTGATAAAATTTCTATAGAGCCTTTTCGTTTCTGAAAACAGTGACTGCAATGGAACCCTCTGGGATGGTAGTTGCGCACATTACCAGTTGGTTACGAGTTCGAGCTTCAATACATATTAAAGCAAGAAACAAACTGGTTTTAATTTATGATACTTGAATAAAGGTAAAGGGAAGAAAGACTTTTACTATAAAATATGTTCTTTTTCTTTTGTTTTTTTCTTGATGACAACGATATTTGGCCAGTTGCTGAAATACCGTACGAATACGAGAAACATTATGCTGGTGATTCCTTATACAAAGAAGGTAAATATAAACATGGAAGAGTTTTTATATTGCGCAACTATTTATTTATTAATGTTCCGTATTATTTTTATATCGTAAATATTTTGTTACGATTGAGAACAAACCAGAAAAACATATGCTCAATCAAAAGAAAAATATATTAAATTTATTTAATTACTTCATTATGAATATTACAAATCATACTTTTATTTTTTATTTTCATGATTTCTGGAATTAGAAGAAAAATGCCAAACCATATCTCGTAGATAAGTTATGGACATGATTTGAGATTGCCACATTAATTGTGTTGGTTTTACTAGTTGGTTTGACTAGTTTTTTTAATTAAATATTGCAAATAATACAAATTTGGCATAAATCTCAAAATACTTTTGAAAGCCCATTTTCTCCATAAATCTAATTAGGATTACTTGATGAAATGCAAAGTGATTCATCAAGAAAACAAATATTTATTAAAAAACTCAAATACTTTTCTGTTATAATTATTTCATTTAATCATTTCTATTATTTTGAATCATTTCTATTATTGCAAAGAAAAAGTTATATTTATGGTTAGTTAAATTTATTGAACGTTATTTTTGACTAGTGATTTAAAAAATGATTATTATGATCTATATATTTTAACAAATCAAGATGTTTAGAATGAAATTTTTTTAATCAAAAACAGCAATATTACATAAACTTATCATTGCTTTATTACACTCATGTCCATAAATTAAGGATAATGAAGTTCAGGCAAAGAAAGAGACAGAACAAATTTGATTAATTGGAAAGTCTATTTATTAAACAAAAGGTAAAGAGCAAAAAAAGATACTACATGTTTGACATAATTAATAAAAATTGCAATTTTTACTGCCTGCAGCAAATTTCAAAAAAAAAGAACCTATTTACAAAAAACAGTATAACATGGTTAGTATGATGGTTAATAGGAGTATGTCTCCCGGACGATGCAATACAGGCCTTACAACGCCTAGGCATGCTGAGTATCAAATTATCAATCTGATCTTGGGGAATATTACACCACTCATCAAGCAATGCCCTCCGAAGTTCCGGTTGACAGGGTGGGAGGGGGTTGACGGGCTGCAATTCGTCGGCCAAGCATATCCCACACATGCTCCATTGGATTCAAGTCCGGTGAGTATGCTGGCCAATACATACGGGTGATATCCTCCAATTGAAGGCATTCGTCTGCCACAATGTTTGCACGGTGAGGACGGGTGTTGTCATCCATAAACAGAAATTCAGCACCCATGGCGCCCCGAAACAAACGTACATGTTGTTCCAGAATGCCACCCCAACAGATGTGACCTGGCATCGTTACACTCTGAACATGGTCAGTTCTGGAACCAAGAATAATTCCTCCCCAAACGAGCCATCCTGCACCACCGTAACGGTGTCGTTCAATGGGGTTCTCTTGGTGGTAACGGGTACCTGGCGCTCTCCATATGAAAGTCCGGCGAGTATCAGACTGCAAACTAAACCTGGACTCGTCGGAAAACATCACACTAAGACCACTGTTGCGGTGACCACAATGCATGCTCTCTACTCCAGGTTAATCGCAGGCGACAGTGAGTTGCGGTAAGTGGAACACATCTGACAGGCCTACGAGCATATAGATCAATGTGCTCTAAGCGTCTGTACACGGTCTGCCTTGAAACTGTCGTGCCGGTAGCTGAAGAGAGCTGACGAGACAGGTCTGATGCTGTGCTCCGTCTGTTTCTTTTGGCAGTAACTGCTAAATACCGGTCCTCATTCGGCGTTGTAACTCGGGGCGACCTGTTCTGTAACATCTACTCACATTACCATCATCTTGGGATCGTTGCCAAAGCCGGGAGATGACACTCTGGGCGATTCCAAGTTCCTCGGATACTTCCAGTTGGGTACGCCCACATTCCAAACGTCCGATAATTCTGCCACGTAAAAAATCCTCCAAATGCTTCCTTTGTGCCATAACTATGCGGTTATTGCACTGAAAGACTTTTAAAGCGCTTGTGAACAATTTTACTTCTTTGCCACCATGCCTTATATACACTCTCTTACACTCTCGTCATTGTGACGTACTATCCGCGCCATCTGGTGGTTTCCTGTAATTTGCATATTCTTCTTCAAGAGGTGTGTGATAATTCTACAGGTGAAATTTTTATTTTAGAGTTCAATTTCTGAGTGTTTCTGAATTATCCTTAATTTATGGACATGAGTGTATTTGACGAACCTTAGTATGATTATATTATTTTTAATTCATTGTTTTAAATTATTAAATTGCTTTTTACTAATTTATATCACTTATTTGCTTTTAATCTAAAAAATATATATATATATAATGTGTGTAAATAAATTTGTGATAATAAATTAAAACATTTTGTTCGTGGAATTTATTGCAGAAATGTATGGAAATGGGCTATATAAAATAAAAAAGCAGTAATAAAAAATTGTGAACCATTAAAAAATTTATTTATGTAAATTTGATATATTTGTTTACACAGGTATCCTGTTGATCACCTGAAATTAAAATATTTTTTTTTTTAATATTATCTTTTCTTTTGTAATTTCTTGTATAGTTATTATTTTGTTTATTTTAACGCAGGAAATTATATCGCTTTATAATCAATGAACCAAGTAGTAAGTAAATTTTTTTTCATTATTTTTAACATTGTCTAAGTGATGAAATTTTTTTTTATGATCATCGTTTTATAATCAACTTTTTATAATCAAAAATATCGTTATACAGTTATTATTTATCTATAAATAAAAGATACACAAAATATTCTTTTTTAATTATTGAAAAAAATATTTTCATTTTTAAATATTTAGTAACACTATTACTTATGAATATTATATTAAGCTTAAAAATAAAAAAATTCCAGTGTACAAGACATGAAATATTTATTTTTTAAATTTAACAAAAAATTATATAATTTTGTGTAATTTTTAACATATTTAATAATTTATTGAACATTTTCTTTTTTAAAAATGCCCTTTCATTTTTTCAGCATCCACCGTGTGCCTTAATCCAATACCAGGTAATAACATTTTCATTGCTTTTATTTCAACTTATTTTTTTTTTTGCGAATTATTTCTTGAGTAAAATGCTTAAATTATAAATTTATAAATTCATTCATGTCGTGACTACCATTAATAAAATTTAATTGTGCACATATAAAACTGTTTAAAAACTTTCATCGAAATTAATTAAATTGAACTTACCAAGAAACGGTAATTCATCAAAAATTTAAATCTGTAGTGCACAGGGTTGGGCAACCCGATTGTAACTGAGTACTTGAGGCACGATTTGAAAACTCACAGCTATATTTACACACACACTATACACTCAAGAGCCAAAACATTATGACCACCCCTACATTTTCAATGAACTCGCCTGGATGACGTGGCAGGCACATGATCAGGTGGAAGTGGTATTTAACTGCTGCTGGAGAGTTTGAAGAATCATTCTTTCACTTACTTCTGTGTGTGATGGGAACACAAGCAGAAAGTAAGTGAAAGGTGACAGGTGGTCATAATGTTTTGGCTCTTGAGTGTATATATATATAGAATTAGAGACATACAATATTTAGCACATTTAAAGCATATTAGGACTCTATTTCTAAGCCGAAAATCCGATGGACGCAGGGTGCGCAAAATATACTCCCTCTCCGATTGACAATCTGGTAGGCCAATTAATGAGCCGGATTGCGTTAAATATATTTCCTCTCGGGAGGAGAGACTATAAACTACAAACGTTTCGCAGCGGGCGCTGTACTTCCTCTCGGGCGAGAGTCTCGAGGAAGACTCACCAATGCTCTTGAATGTCACAAGGAAGGGGGACTCTTACCAGTAGAAAGAAGAACAGTTACAAAATTATTATTATTATTATTATTATTATTATTAATTTTTTTTTTTTTTTTTTTTTGAAAAATAATGTGGCAGTGATATTCAAACAATGGAGAAAAGCGTAACATATTTCTAACATTTGAAACAATATAAATTTTTAAAAAAAAAAAAAAAAAAAAAAAGCATAAAAACATTTTAATAAACACTGGTTTAGATCTCAATTTCAAAATTATAAATATTCTTTTTTGTTTTCTAAATATAAAAAATTCTGTTAGAAATTCAATAATATTCGGTTGTATTTCAAAACAGTTATGTTTACAGACTGCTTGGAAGCAGGTTTGTTTAATAATAATTATTTTTCAATTTCTAAGCAAATGACTCACTCTTCTAATTTTTAATGAAATTGTCTACAAAACCTAAACTAAAATGGCCAATTTTTAAACCACAAAACATAACACCACCAGTTCCCTTCCCTGGCGCCGTACTGTCTGAAACTCTTCACTCCACACCGTACCCCCTCCTTTTTTTTTTTCTTTCCCCCTTTCTCTGCTCCAAAGTGACGAAAAGGGGGGCGAAAAACAAGCGTGCAAAATTCAAAGTAAACTGTAAGGGTCAATCCGTCCTTGAAAAGAGAATCTATCAACCTCGAGCTCTTGCCCGTTGATTACATTTTGTTTCGGAAAGATTTTTTTTTCTTCTAATGCAGCTGGCAAACAGACCGTGATCTTTCGCCATAACGGTTGCACTGATGTTACTCACTTTGCATTACCCAGGGGGCGCGTGTAACTTGATGGTAAGCCACGTACGCGGAGTAACAATGCCTCCGCAGCTCTCTACGATCCTATTAGGACCGGGACCTACGGCTTAAAGTGGATTCCTGTTTCGGAAAGACATAGTGGATCCTTACTCCAACCGAATACTTAGGTCAGAGGCCGCCAATCCGCGGCCCGCCTTCAATATATATTCCGGCACGTGAGATTTATCACACTTTTACAAAATATCTTTATTTTATAATGGCCAAAGTAGCGAAAAGCAATGTATTTAAAAATGCATTATTTGAGCCTCCTATATTCAAAAATTAACTGTCGAAATGATGAGAAAAAAATGAACTTTGATTTTAAAATAATATTCTTGCTAATATATATTGCCTATTTTATTTATGAGTTTACTGTTATGAGTTTGCAGAATAATTAAATTATATTCTGCTACCTCATGATGTGCGCACATCTTGGAATATCTAATGTAACAGGTTCTATGTTTCACCTTAAGTGATCTCAGTTACCATATCTAGATTCGCACAGTTGATTGTTTACAGTAGAGCAAACCAGACTTAATTGAAGTTGTCAGCGCTATTGCGCTTACACCTGCGAATCGTTTTTTTTTTTTTTTTTTTTCTAAAATGAAATTGACCAAACACAAAATATGCTCAAACATAACGGACGCTAACCTGCAACACCCATTACGATGTGCAAATACCCAAATTGAGATTCATTTGCAAAAGCTATGTGAAAGAGTGGTGAAACAAATATCGAACTAGTAAAATAAATGTTTTTAATGATTTCATTTTTTTTTATTTCGTTTAAATTTATAAATTTTCTATATTTCATTGTTAGTGTTATATATTTTTTACAACGTACGTTTAGTATCACGATTAATATATTATATATATTTACATGTAAGAATAACAGTAAACACAAAAATAATAACTCATTATGTTTCACTTTTTCACTCCAAAAAATGTCTATAGTGTATATAAATCTATTATGGGGATATATAATTTTATATATTTTCCATGAGTTAGAATACATTTCCAAAGTGGCCCGCAAGATCATTTAGGTTCGCCACCCCTGACTTAGGTGAAAGATAAATTCCACATAACCAAACGTGCAACTACAAATGATTCTCTGAATTATAACTAGAGAGAATTTTTGTATTGCATTGGCATATGCATGATTGAAAACAAACAAATGAAACGTTTTCAAAAAGCATTTCTCGCTTACATTAATGCCTTACTTATCATTTTGTGTTGCCAATTTTTAAAAATATAACTTTTTGGAATCGGTGAATCTTTTTTTGAAAAATTCTTATCTCTAGAAATAAATATAGAGTAATTTAAAGAGTAATAGAGTAATTTTTATTGAAAAAAAGATTTTTTGACTGAAGTTATTCTACTTATTTTCATAGGATTTGAGAATGCGGAGTGTGTCGAAAAAGCGGGTCCCGAAGTTATTTCTAAATGTATTGATGCTACTGGAAACATACCGGAATATAAGAAATATGGCCGATTGCGCAACTTCTTTAAAAGGAAGGGCAATAAGACATTCATAAGGTAATTTCTAAACGAAGTGCACGAATCATTAATCATATTTTTTTTTTTTTTAATTTTTGTTTGCATTTTCCTTTTTTTTTTTTTTAAATGCTTCGTTGTAACGCAGCTAGTTATACACAATGCGATCAACTTGTTATTATACACATTGTGATCAACTTGTTGTTATACACATCTTGATCAACTTGTTATTATACATTGTGAGCAATTTGTTGTTATACACATCTTGATCAACTAGTGATTATACACATTGTGAGCAACTTGTGATTATACACATTGTGAGCAACTTGTGATTATACACATTGTGAGAAACTTGCGATTATACACATTAGGACCAACTTGTTATTATACACATTGTGATCTACACTCATGTCCATAAATTAAGGATAATGAAGTTCAGGCAAAGAAAGAGACAGAAGCAAAACAAATTTGACTTATTTGTAAAGTCTATTTATTAAACAAAGGGCAAAGAGCAAAAAAAGATTCTATATGTTTGCCATAATTAATAAAAATTGCGATTTTTACTCCCTGGAGCAAGTTTCAAAAAAGAACCTATTTACAAAAAAACAGTATAACATGGTTAGTATGATGGTTAATTTGGAGTATGTCTCCCGGACGATGCAATACAGGCCTTACAACGCCTAGGCATGCTGAGTATCAAATTATCAATCTGATCAAATTATCAATGAATATTACACCACTCATCAAGCAATGCCCTCCGAAGTTTCGGTTGACAGGTGGGAGGGGGTTGACGGGCTGCAATTCGTCGGCCAAGCATATCCCACACATGCTCTATTGGATTCAAGTCCGGCGAGTATGCTGCCCAATCCATACGGGTGATATCCTCCAATTGAAGGCATTCGTCTACAATGTTTTCACGGTGAGGACGGGCGTTGTCATCCATAAACAGAAATTTAGCACCCATGGCGCCCTGAAACAAAGGTACATGTTGTTCCAGAATGACATCCCGATAGATGTGGCCTGTCATCGTTACACTCTGAACATGCAGGTCAGTACTGGAACTAAGAATAATTCCTCCCCAAACGAGCCATCCTGCACCACCATAACTGTGTCGTTCAATGGGGTTCTCTTGGTGGTAACGGGTACCTGGCGCTCTCCATATGAAAGTCCGGCGAGAATCCGACTGCACACTAAACCTGGACTCACTGATGTACTCACACAAGACCACTGATGCGGTGTCCAGAATGCATGCTCTCTACCCAGGTTAATCGCAGGCGACAGTAAGTTGCGGTAAGTGGAACACATCTGACAGGCCTACGAGCATATAGACCAATGTCCCTAAGCGTCTGTACACGATCCGCCTTAAAACTGTCGTACCGGTAGCTGAAGAGAGCTGACGAGACAGGTCTGGTGCTGTGCTCCGTCTGTTTCTTTTGGTAGTAACTGCTAAATACCGGTCCTCATTCGGCGTTGTAAATCGGGGGCGACCTGTGCTGTAACATCTACTCACATTACCATCATCTTGGAATCGTTGCCAAAGCCTGGAGATGGCACTCTGGGCGATTCCAAGTTCCTCGGATACTTTCCAGCTGGGTACGTCCACATTCCAACCGTCCGATAATTCTACCACGTAAAAATCATCCAAATGCTTCCTTTGTGCCATAGATATGCGGTTATTGCACTGAAAGGCTTTTAAAGCGCTTGTGAACAGTTTTACTTCTTTGCCACCATTCCTTATATACCCCTCTCTTACATTCTCGTCATTGTGACGTACTATCCGCGCCATCTGGTGGTTTCCTGTAATTTACATATTCTTCTTCAAGATGTGTGTTCAAGATGATAATTCTACAGGTGAAATTTTTATTTTAGAGTTCAATGTCTGTGTGATCCTGAATTATCCTTAATTTATGGACATTAGTGTACATGTAATAATAGTTTTCAATTTGTTGTGTATAGATTTATTAACAAATATATAAATTAATATAACGCATCATTCCATTTTCAATTATCCAATCATTGTAAAACTTTTGGAATTGTAAGATAGATTAATTGCATGAATAAATAAAAATGCATTTAAATGGATAAATGTAAAAAAAATAATAAGCTATTCTGCTGAAACTAAGAAAAATATTTTTTTCTTAAACAAGATGGAGAATGTTGATTTTTCAAAAGAAAAAAAAGTAAATAAATATTTGGAAATATTTTTCAATTTATGTGGTAAAAAAAAAAGGTTACAAGTTTTTCAGATTTATGGTTATTGTTTTATAATAACTGGAAAATTTTATCATTTTTTTTATTCTGTGCTATATTTTCTATTAGTGTTAATTTATATATTTTATTCATCAATATTTTCATATTTTATTATTGGAATATCTATCAATTATACAACTTTTATTATAATTAATATCGATATATGAAATGTACAAAATAAGACTGAAGCTAATTTCTCAGAAAAATTCCTTCAATATATTCAATAATTTCTTAACTTAGTAATTTTTTTCTTTTTGGTTTTAATGTAATAACATTTAGTTACTCTTTTTTATTGATGATAAATCAAAAATTCTAAACCATTTTTTTATAAGATTTACTAGTTTTTTCATTTGCGTGGTTTTACAATTTCTAGAAGCATGCTACTAGCTTTCTTGATTGTCTTGATTACTTAAATTTCCTTACAATAATTTTATTTTTATTGTTTTCTTTTATAAGTATAGCTTTTTTTTTTAATATGTATTATATAAAATAAAAACAACATTTGTATATTTTATCAGGCAGAAAACATTTACTGAAATTTGCCTCAAGGAGATTTTTGATCGCTGTAACTACGATGCAAGTTTTCAAATAAAACTGAAGTCACAACAAATGGTTGGTGTTGACTTGCATTCATACTTTAACGAAGAATGTAAGTTAATTATTTTATTTTCTATTTTTATGTATTTTCATCGTGCATAAACTTGGAAATATCGAAACAATCCAATTAATCATTTTTGATTAAATATTTATTATTTTAAAAGTTCAAATGAGGAATTTAAATTATTCATTTCAGAATCGTCTGCTTATGTCAGCATTTCCTTAACATTCACAAACAATACAAAATAATTAAATAAATTCATTTGTGTGATGATAATCTAACAAGTAATAAAAAAAAAAAATTTTAATTCAATTCCTACTTTTTTTCACTATGTTGCAGAAAACCCTTTACAAATAAAGTTGAAATTTTCCTCTTACATCTGGCGCCATCTATTATTAGATACATGCAACTTAAACCTAAAAAAAAACTTTAATTAATTAATTTAATTTAAGGAATGAATTAATATTTAAAAAAACTGTATTAACATTCAGTGTCATCCACTACAAGTTCAAAAAAAAAATGTATTTGAACTTGAGTGGATGAATAAAAAATATTTTATTAACGAATAAAAATTTGAAGAAGATATATATAGGGAGAGTGTGAACTAATAGTAGGAATTTAAAAATCAATGTAACGAGAAGTCCATTTTTTTTTTATTAATGCATAGAGGGAAATAAAAAAAAAGCATTTTAAATAATTATATTTTACTGAAATAAAAAAAACTTTTGGTAGAAAATTGACGATGAAAATAAAATTAAATCTTCTGAAACTCCAATTGTTAAAATTCCTTTTATTCATTAAAATGTAAACAAGTAATATGGAAATATTTGTATATACGAGAATATTATTTGTTTCTAGAAATATTATTAGAATTCAATTGAAAATTTGAAATTTTGCAACCATTTTTAGCACAATTTCTGTCATTTCAAATGTTGCTTCTTAAGTAAACTTAAAATTTTTTATTTCTAAATTCCTATTATTTCCTTTCATATTTATTTTCTATAACTGATTAGATTAAATGTGTACATTGTATGCAAAAAAAGTATCCGGAGTTGTTTAATAAAACACAGAAAACTAGTTTGATCATCAAAATTTATATTTTCCCTACACACTACACCGCATGATGTGCAATACAACTAGGACATCTCTTGAACCCATACTCCAAACGTTTTTCGTCCGATTGAGGCTGTGTCTTGAATTCCATCAGCGAATTTTCTTTTATGACCTCAGTCGAGTCAAAATGCCTTCCTTGGAAGTGGTAACATTAACAAGAAAACAAGGAAAAGTCGAATGGGGCCATATCACGTGAGTAACCTATCAGGTGAATGCGGTGCTTATAATGCTTAGATTCGTTTGGTTTTTGAGGAAGACAAGTACAGGAGAATTTAGATATTAGCCAATTGCCCACCAGGCCGCTATAGTGCTTAGAAATACCATATCCGGTGAATACGGTGCTTATAGTGCTTAGAAGTACCGTATCAGGTGAATACGATACTTATAGTGCTTAGAAGTACAGGAAATCATTTTAGTCACCGGTTTTCGACGTTTCATTTTTGAAAAAAAATTGAGCTCTCTCGAACTGGTCATGCGGCTGCACATTTCATGACGAAAATTCAGTCACAATGTGATGATATGACTTAAAATATGAGTTCATCTCTTGAGCCAACTCTCTAAAAATCATACAACTATTTTTAATCACCAATTTTTTACTTTGCCGGTGTTTTTGCCGGTAGTAACAGTTAAAGTTCAATCAGGGCCTGAGTGTTCGAGTGGCTAGCACTCTGGCACTCGGTACCACAGGTTTCAGGTTCGAGTCCCGCCGGTGCCATGGTTGTTTGTAGTGGTTGGGAATCCACTTTAAGCTGTAGGTCCCGGTCTCATATGACTGTAGAGCGTCACGGAGCAACAGTCAGACTTCTACCTCCGGGTGCTCCATCACAACAGAAGCTGCTTCCTTCCCATTCAACCATTCAACCATGAGTCCATACGGGTTCGTGGGCTTGGTCTAGATTAGATATCTACCAAAAAAGGGATAAGTAAAACAACAACAACAACGATTCACAATAGGTCTTCTGCAATATTGTTAGCGATTCGCCACATGAAATTTCATTTTAAAAACAAAATTTAAGGCAAAACTCTTCGTTCAATCAATTTTTTTTTTTTTTTGTAAAAATAGCAGAAAACTCAAAAGGTTTATTGCAGAAATAGCTTCTGTCTACACACTGAGGGACAGATTACACTCAAATTCAGTATGGTGTACAGTACGGTACTACCAACTTACAAAAATATTTGCAAGGATATTTCGTATATGCCTGTTTAAAATTAAAAATTCCGGATAGATTTTACACAATTTTCCTTGTATCCACCTATTTTAATACTACTCTGAACAATCAGAAATGAAAACAGGAAAAAAAAAAAAAATATTTGCAATTTATAGAAAAACTTTACATGAATATTTGGTTTTAAAATAACATTTATTTAATTATAAGTTAAATCGATTTTCAGTTTCATACATCACATATCAAACTGAAAATATATATTTAAACTATTCAGTTTTTATTTTATTATCCGTTTTTATTATGACTGAAAATATATATATATTATACATAAATATCTGCAAAAAAAGAAATGTGTAATATTATCTCTCTTGAGCCTGAAATGTGTTTTCTTTAAAATTTTAGTCTACTTAGTTTCATACTTTTTTTAATCTCTATATTTTAAATTTGTCGTAACATTAATATTATAAGTGTTTTTAAAATTTAGCCAAAAAAGGTGTTTAGCTACTGCATTTGGCATTTTATTCTTTCAAAGAATGAAATTTTATTGAATGTTATTATGTTGAACATTGCAATTTAAAAGTTCTTGATAAAAATTCGTAAATTCTTTGGCTTTTAAAATAAATTGTTATTGATTTTTTTTTAATATTACTGAAATTTGAAATTAATTAATTATTTTTAAAATTAATTAATTTGAAATTATTTTTTTATTCTGATTTGTTATTAATTTTTATTAAATAGTTTTTATTTATTAGCTTAGCATTTATTTTTAAATTATCAATTTGATTCTTGAAGTAAAATAAGTTCTTGATTTTTTTGCACTACCCACTGATATCTTTTCCTAATAAAATTTAACAAAGTAAAAATATTTGATTTTCTGATGCCTGCCAGCACAGAGAATATCTACTAGAAAAACAAGTAATATAAAAAAAAAAAATTTTTAAAGTCAATTCCTACTTTTTTTCACTATAATGCAGAAGAGTTCTTTACAAATAAAGTTGAAATTTTCCTCTTACAACTATCGCCATCTATTATTAGATACATGCAACTTAAATTTTAAAAAAATTTAAATTAATTCATTAAATCTAATTAATGATCTAATATTTGAAAAACTGTATTATCACACTGTCATCCACTACAATTTTAAATAAAAGTATTTGAACTTGAGTGGATGAATAAAAAGTATTTTATTAAAGATTGAAAATTTGAACAATATATATAGGGAGAGTGTGAACTAATAGTAGGAATCGAACAAGTTATAGATAGTGTTGTATTATAATTTAAGATTAATTCTAGTTTGTAATGGACTAATTATCATGTGTAATTCTCTGAATGATGATTTTTGAAATTTAAATTCATGGATAAAAGTATATATATATATATATATATATATTTAAATTTTATAATTAAATATATTCTTCTAGAATAACTTCTATATAACTTCTAGAATCACTTATTCAAAATTGCAAAGAATAAAAGTGTTTTTATTTTCGAAGTTACTACAGTCAAATGAAAATGAATTAATTATGTAACTGATTTTTCCTTTAAAATAGCAGTCAGAGAAAAAGACATTTAAATTATATTTTATTTTTGAACACCACAAAAATTAATCTGAAAAAGTAGACATGTAACACATTATTAAATTTTTTTATTTTAACATTAGAATTACATCTTGATATAGACTATTTTTATTTTCCTAGATTACATAATATATATCAATTCAGATTCAATTAAATCTGTGTTTAAGTCTTTGTTTGTTTGTTTTTTTAGTTGAAATGGATGTTTGCGATTCAGATTCATTCGCCAAATAATATCCGACATCAAGACATGCCATGATTATGATTTGCAGGTTTCATCCAATAACACGGGAAATTATACAAGAGATATTGCTCGTTCGTAAGTATTCCAGCATATCATGTTTGTCATCGTATTTGAATAAGAATCTCTGGATCATATAAAAACCGTATACTATTCTTTCTGTACTAATCTTTTGTTTATAAGAGGGATACAGACTTATGAATGACTTATATAATCACTGTAACTTGCATATATTAATATTTGTATATAATTTATATATTTATTTCAATTCATTATAATATAAATATATTTCTTCATACATAATACTAATAGCATAATGTAATATTGATGCATGACATGTCATTAACTTAACATGTATTTAGTAACTAATTTATATTTTCTAAGAACCCAGAGCAAAAATTGTAAAATCAAATGTTTTAAATATGCATACCTAAAAATATTTGTTTACAAAATATGTGTTGATCCAAACATGCTTGAGTATTTTAATGTATTATTTAGCAATATCTACTTTATTGAACGCAATTTTAAAAATGGGATATCAATAAATATGGTAATAAAAGAGAGAAATTCTGCAATCAGGCTGGCACGCTATTGAGAAAAGATTTTGATCTTCTAATCTTAACAAAAGCTGAAAATTTGCTTGTCCTGTTTACAAATTCATAGTTTTCAGCCTGTCCCTTTCAAATTTAGCACATATGTAGCTTATGGTCTACGTAAGGCTGTAGGTTATTTTAAAACTTGGAGATTAACAACTTAATACTGATTTCGACCTCTTAACTCCCACCTTATTATATAAAATAAATAATTTATATTGCCATCAGATGGCGTTCATGGTTACTTTAAAACTTGGAAATTATCCGTATTCCTCCTGATTTCGGTCTCTTAATTCCATCCTTATTATTTAAAGTAAATCATTTATATTGTCCCCAAATTATGTCCATCTTTAATACGCTTTTATTAGTTTCGCCTGTATGTTTGTTTGTTTGTTTGTTTGTAGCTGACACTTTGGGCTTGATTTGCTCTACGAAGCTACGGTGCTTTTGCTAAGCGATCATATTTAATTTAAACGTTGTAGACTTATCAAAAAGACAGACGACACTAAACTATTTTGATAAGTTTATTATCTTATCATGATAAGGATCGCCAGGAGGAGTAATTTTATTTTAACTTATGAAAGAGCAATTTAACCCATGTAGAAATGAAAGTACCTAAGACATTCAAACCTACGTGGGAAAGCAGCACAACGGATAACGCGCCTGATTAGGAGATTCCCTGTTCGAATCCTAGCTGGCTCGACATATTCGCATTTAGCCTTTGTTTTACTCAGAATTAAATTATTGTAAGAAATATAGTTCCAGTCCTACGTACTGGTAATATTATAGTTTAAAAACACTCTTTTCTATATCAATCGTTATAATATTTCAATAGTTTCATTTTCTCGTCAGTCATTTTATTCTTATGTTGACAATTATTTTTACTTTTAGTTTGATTAACTCTAAAAGCGTGTTTTTTAGTTTTTTTTCAAACTGTTAATTTATTTTAAAAATAAGACATAAGTAGCAGTTTTTATTCTGATTTCCAAACTAATGGTATTATATTCATAAAAATCAAAGCCAACAGATTAAGAGGAGTTTATAAATTATTGAAGAGGAGTTTTTTAAATCTCACACTTATAATCCGACACAGAATCTTTTTTTTTTCTAAATAAAATTTATCCAAACTAAATATGTTTTATTTTATGTAGCCGAGCTGTGAAGTCTATATTATTATTATTTTAAACAATTTTCTCGTACATCACAAAAGTGCAATAAGGTGTCTACATAGCATCTGTAAACATAACATATTATAAAGTATAAAATATATAAGCATAGTTGAAAAGAAGAAAAAAATATCATGAAAAATTAAGTGATCCTATACAAAATTATGATCAATATTAGAACAGTTTTCAATGTAAATCTAAACAGCTGGGAAAAAAACAATACATCCAAAAAATTACGCTTGAACAAAAATGTATTAGAAGAAATATTCCAAATTTCCAGAATTTTACATCATGCAAATAAACTTAAATGGATAACTGTTGCGATTTCGTTATAACATGACGTATCCTTACATTTCATTAAAATATGCATTTAATAAAAATATGACACATATTTCTAGTCTCAGGTCATACATTTTTGGGACATTATAGTGTTTTTCCATGGCTGCATTTAGAATTTATCAACATCAAATCACAGGCCCTTTCAAAATCACCTTTGAATTGATTATTCATTTTTTAAAACAGATAATATAAAATTAGAAAATTGTTTGTTTATGTTTATAATAATTTACGCATATCTTAAAAAGGATTTAATGAATTAGAATTTAAATAAACGTTAAAAATATATATTTTTTTTTTTTAGAAAATGAATAATTTCTGATTTTAATGAAATTTAGAAATATAGCATTGCCTAAAATTCTTGGGTGCTATTTAAAATTTGAATATCAGAAAATAAATTAAAATAAAATTTTATGCTAAGCTTTTTTATTTAAATATTAATATTATTACTGAATTAAGCTGATTAATAATATTAACAAATAATCTGTTGCTAATGAACTTATGCATCATTAATATTTATCTGTTCTTAATAATCATATAATTAATTTATGAAATTTAATTTAATTATTTTGGTGTTATAAAATTCAAGTTTTCGACGAATAATGATAATTGATGATTAAATGATAAGTTTATGATGATTAATGGAAGAAAGTTAATCATGATTTTTCCAACCATCATGCATGTTTTGTTCATTCATAATAATTGAATGATCCGTCCGTGATATTTGATAAGTCATATTCATACAGCTAAAACTGTCTTCTTGAAATTCATAAATATAATTCACATTTAAAAACTATTATGCTTGTATGTATGTTTATGTTATGTATTCTATGTATTCTTTACAGAATGTATATTTATACAATGAATAGGCTTTCTCTCTCTCTCTCTCTATATATATATATATATATATTTATTTATTTATTTATGCTATGTATTCTATTTATATATATATATATATATATATATATATATTTATTTATTTATTTATTTATTTGTTTGTTTATGTTGTGTATTCTTTTTACAGAATATTAGCAGATGCAGCTTTCTGTATCGAAGACCACACAGCCTACACTTGCGTTTTTACTGATGAAGAACTTTTGATGAAATGATGACGAACTTGATGAAAACTTTGAAAGAGTATTCCATGTCACGATTGGATTGCTTAGGTAGGTTTGCTGCTGTTCTGTCTCCTATATATTAAAAGTTATTATCTTGTTAATTTAAGTGCACTAATTTATTTTCTGTATTCTAGCGCAACTTGGATATGGGGGAGTGAATAGCACTAAGTTATGTTTTATGTATTTGGATTATTACAGAGTTGAACAATGTCAAAAATATTTCTACGATTATGTATTGTGCATAAGAAACGGATCCTTGAACGAATATCTTTTTAAGTAAGTACTCTGATGCGAGTGTATTAATGCATTTTTTTATATATTAAAAGGGCTTTAAAAGTATTTAATTATAATTCAATTGTTAAAAATATCCTTGATATCGTTTGATGGTTCTGTCGTATCGATTAGTTTGCAATTTTCTAAAGCTTCTTTTCAAAATTGTACGTTAGAGACTCTACATTACTATTAGTGGTAAAAGGAACTGAATGATGAGAAATGAAAACTTAATTTTCTTACTCAATGAATTTCTTAATTTATAAACATTTTAGGGTTTTAATTTGACTAATAAAACTATTTCTTGTAAAAATTTTTTCTTCACCTTAAAATGTGTATTTGTGTGTATACTTAGTTTGAGCCAAGATTTGAGCTAAGTTAACTAAAATTCATTATTCATTCAGTATCATTTCATCAGTATCTTTGGTCTCATTGAATATTATAATCGAGCCTCAATCATTATTAACACATTATAATCGAGACTCAATTCTATATTACGAGAAGAGATGATTTCATGACAGTTTTTCGTCTCATTGAATGTTATAGTCGAGACTCCATCCATATTATCACAAGTAGGAAATTGGTGTCAGGAATCAATATAAATATCCGACTCCCGATTCTTTTATAAAAATAATGCTTATTTTTTCCAATTCAATTGTATGCGTATTTGTGTTTGCTCATTGTGTATATGTGTTTATATATCCAACATAATCCAACTTTAAATCATTTCTGTTCCATTTATATATTCTCCAAGTTTGAACTTAACTAAACTTCATAATTATATCATTATCATTTCATGGGTGTTTATGGTCTCATTGAACACTTTAGTCAAGCCTCAATCCATATTACCACAAGTGATGATTTCATGACAGTTTTTGGCTTCACTGAATATTATAGTAGAGCCTCAATCCATATTACAACCAATGATGATTTCGTGGCAATTTTTGGTTTACGTTTTCTAAATTAATACAGTCAGAGAAAAGAAGCCAAGCGGCTGTATAACGCCACGAAAAGAGAACGAAAAGAACGAAACCAAATTATCTATTGTTTTGAATCTTTGGACACTCTGATACTCTATGATTCACTCAAGAAAAATAATGAAAAGTTATTTTGAGAAAAAGTAGCATCATTATTATAATTGTAACTTTTTATAATGTATCTACTGTCCATCTATTTTTGTCTCGTATTAAGAAAAATGCAATTTTCTCGAATTTATAAGTTAATACTACTAATGTTGATTAGCAAAATGCCATGATTTCGGTTAATTGTAACAGAATATGCAATCACTTTGGGAAAATATCCTACGTTATAGAAAATGGATTCAAATTTTGGAATCAGCACTGCAAATAACATAACAATCGGTCCTTAAAATTAAAACAGTTTTCAAGAAAAAAAAATATTTTTTTTGTACTGTGGTATCATAGAAAATTACGTTTCGTTTAAAAAAATGACAGCATATTATATTCACGAACACACCCTTATGATATATCACACCTCATTCATTTTTTTTTTACTGTGGTATCCATATTTTGAAAGAAAGAAATAACATACTTTCACGTGCACACTCATGTGATATATCACATTTCATTCATTTTATTTGAACTGTGGTATCCATATCATAGAAAAAAAAAATGACAACATATTATATTGACGTGCACATCCTTCGTCTTGAGTGTTAAATCTTGTTATGTTTGTTTTTAGTTTATTCGTCTAAAACTTTATATAGTGTTCGATTGCTTAAAATTAAATAACATTTTTTAATACCAGGAAAGTCCACGATTGCTTTAGAGAGTTATGGTGCTTGTGCTCAAAACCTGCTGTTGATTTATTGATACGAGTGCTTGTTGTTGCTGTAGTGGGTTATCATCCTGCTTATCCGAATCTTGGTGAGTAAAATGGCTTCATTTTGAATGTAACTTATTTTCCACTATGAAAGAAAATGGATGCAATATATTTTTAAACATTCAAAAGCAATTAAAATTGTTCAAATTAAAATGAATTGTTTCTGAAATATATTCAATTTTTGGAGTTTATATAATGGTAACCTTTATAATATAAAAATTATTTATTCAAGTTAATAATTTATGAATAGTTATCAATGTTTTGTGTGGGAGTTTGTATGTTTTTTGTATGTGTTCCGTGATTGAGAGTTACTCCTTCCTTTACAATTTAAGTTTTTTTTTTTTCTTACTTTTTAATTTAGCATAACTAAAAATCGTTAAAATGGTTGAAATTGTTGGAATCTCGAAAAATTGTGAATTATTTTTCAGGGTGTTGATTAAAGAATTAATACGAAATACAAAAAATAAAATGAATTATAACGTTAAAAAGGATGGATATATTTATAAACACTTTAATTCCATATGAAAATTAAAGATGTTTAATTTTCTGTAGCTAGGTCTTCAGCTAATCGGCGGGTCCAATAAGGTAGGAATGTCATCTTCTAAGAAATTAAATATCTCCAAATATTCCCTTTTTCAAAAAAATTTTTAGATAGCGGTATACGGGTCAGTAATATACAGGAACTTTTTTTAAATTGCGGGATTTTTTGCAGTTTGTTCGAACCTGACATTTTCATTTTGATTGAAAGTTGATTCTATGAATTTTTTCTTCTTTATTCTCCTAAGTCCACGACTTCCTTCCGAAGAGAGGATGAGTAGGGAAATTTTAGAGATATTATACGAGTAATATATACTATTACATGGGCCAAGTCAATTTTATATTATAACTATTCTATCATATTTCATTCTCTTGTCTAACAAAATATAGGAAGAACAAATAACTGGGCAATTCCGGGTAAACAGCTAATAACCTAACAAAAGAAGTATTCAATAGGATTAAACTCTGTATATGTTAATGTGGTTAGACATGACATTTTGCAACTTGATTTTTTGAAGTCAGTCAGTTAATCAGGGAGGTCAGTAAGGTAGGAATGTCTTTCTTCTTCTAAGAAATTAAATATCCCTAAATATTCTTCTTTCTATAAAAAAATAACTTTATATACCAATATTATAGCTATACGGAACATAAAATTACCTTAATGTCTTTCGTTACTTATTAAATTAAATTATATGTCAAAATTCAAACAATTTATTGCAGGTTTTCTAAAACAAAACATTGTTTAATTTTTCACTAAAACTCAGATTTTTTTTTTTAATTCTATATTTATTTGTTATAAAATATTTTTCTGTTTAAAATACAGGTGTATTATTACCTCGTAACGATAGTGCTACAGTTTCATGTAAGTAATTTTTCATGTTTTTGAAAAATGATTCTTTTTTAATTTATTGTGAATTTTGTTATCTTTTATATCAGATATATTTATTATAGTTTTTGTTATCAGAGAAATAGCACTTTTTTTTTTTTTTACAATGTTATTAAAACTACAGAATTGGTTACTAAAGGTTGATATATAAAAAATAAAATATTAATATATATTAGGGTATGCTACGCATAAAAAAAATGTTATCTTGCGGAATGAAAATTTTAATTTAAATTATTTTATAATATTTGATTTATAATATTAATTTCTTAATCTAATTTTTTTTAATAATTTTAGTTATAATCCTGGAAAATATTTTAAAATATAAAAACATTTTAATACGATAAAATTAATTTTATCTTATGTGATAAGACCACAAAGTTGGAATTTTTAAATTTTAGCTTAGGGAAAATTTCAGTGTTTTTGGGCGTTTCTAAAACGGGGTATAAAATTGGTATAAAATCGATAATCTGGATTCGATTTATGAAGAAATTATCTATTTAAAGACAGATGAAAAATGGATTAAAATAATCAAGAGAATAATTTTTAAAATTTTAATTTAATTTTCAATGTTTTATTAAACGACACAAGGAAATAAAAATTTGATAATAAAAGATGTAATAAAAATTGTGAATCTAAACCATCCAGGACCCACTAAAACGCACACACACACAAAATTTCATCAAAATCGGTCTAGTCGTTTAGAGTAGTTCAGTGACAAACACATGTACAGAACAATTATATGTATAATGACATTAATAGTAAATAAAATATTAATAATTATTTTCATTCGATTCATTTCATTTCAATTATATCGATTGCAGCGCCACCTACCGGATACAATTGTGAATCTAAACCATTCAGGGACCTACTCAAACACACACAAAAAATTTCATCAAAATTGGTCAAGCAGTTTATTAGAAGTTCAGTGACAAACACATGTACAGAACAATTATATGTATAATGATATTAATAGTAAATAAAATATTAATAATTATTTTCATTCATTTCTGAGTAAATGTTTTAATACTAAAAACAAGTAATATAATAGTAATATCAATTCCTACTTTTTTTTCACTATATTGCAGAAAGTCCTTTATAAATAATTTTCATTCATTTTTTTAAGTTTATCTGGCGCCATCTATTGGTAAATATATGCAACTTAAATCTAAAAAAAATAAAATTAATTAATTAAATTTAATTAATGAATTAATATTTGAAAAGAACTGTATTAACATCGAGTGTCATCCACTACAAGTTCAAAAAAAAAAATGTATTTGAACTTGAGGGGGTGAATAAATGTATTTTATTTGAATTTTGAAAATTGAAAATTTGATCAAGATATATATAGGGAGAGTGTGTGCTGATAGAAGGAATTGAATGAAACGTAAACACCATTTTCTGACATTGTTTCTATAAGGCTGCATTTATACTCTGCCTTGCTTTAAAACCTGTAAACATTATTATCAATTTAAATGGTGTTTTTTTTTTAACAATTCAGATGATTATTATTACAATGGGGAGAATTTCTTGGATCAAGATGGTAAGTAATGCATTTTAAAACCTTCTATATTTCTAGTAATATATACCTGAAAATATTTATATAAACATTAGAAGAAAACGCTTTTGCCTTTCACCTTTCTGCTGCATTTCTGCTGTGAAAAACATACAGGGTGATTATAATTAAAGTCCCTTTGGTACTTACGTATCACAGCCACCGCAGCAAAAGTTGCACTAATGCGCCAATTAAGAGCTGCCAATGCGCCAAAATTGAGAGTGTTTTGAATCAATGTTAAACTCTATATCGGCCCATTTTCCACCGAAATCCGATTGAATACTTTGTTTTTAAATAAAGTGTTTTGGTTTTAAATAAAGTGTTTTTATATATTTTGTGATTTGTCACAAAAATTTTAAGTGTAGATTAGCGGCACTTAAAAACTGCCAAATCTGTAGCTGCGGTGGCGTTAATACGTAAGTACCATCCGTTTTTCTAAATGCTATAAAAGAATCACTCTTCCCAATGAGTTCAAATTTGAACTGAAGATACTTGAAGAAGGGGAACGGTACGACATCAAAAAAAGTTCCAAAGTGTATTAATATATGGCGCTGTAAGCGGCATAAAGAAAGTGAATTCGGCTGCCAGTGATATTTTGAATCGAAATGGCAACGTATTTGTAATGAGTTGCCCATTAAATCAACTGTAGTGTTCAATGTGCTTGATGGTTTCGGTTTTTTGACTGAAAAAAAAAAAAAAAATTACTTCCAAGTCATTCAACGTTGGAACACTGTTAGTGGAAAGCCCATCCACCACGGCAAGGTCTTACCAAATCGTATCGGAAAAACCGATGGAACTTTTCTTGATGACATACCATTTCAGCCTTCTTCAAGTATCTTCAGTTCAAATTTGAACTTATTGCTACTAGTGATTCTTTTTTTTACAGCATTTTGAAAGTGGGACTTTAATTATAATCACCCTGTATATTATCCTACTGAACTTAAATTCAATGATAAATTTCAATAGTTTTTGCTCTTTTGCCTGCCAAAACACTTTTTAAGAGAAATATGTTTCTTTTTTTTTAATATTTAGTACGATACTATAATCGAAGTACACTTTCGATGAATTCTTATTTATTGCTAATAATTTTACATAATTTTATCTTATTTTATAAGGATAATTAAAAAAATTCTTTTGAATGAATTTTGTTGTGAAATTGTATTCCTTATATATTATTGATGAATTTTCTCGAGATTTTGATATTAGATTAACTTTTGTAAAATAGCAGCGAATTAATTAAGTAACAAATACGAATTGATTCTGAACTATTATTTATTTTTAACGAGAGAAAGTGCACCTTAAACATGCTATTGTTTTAATTATATTTTTTATTGTTTTCTCTTTTCTAATTAGAAAAGAGAAAACAATAAAAAAAAAATATAATGTGCACCACTATTGTCTACCACTACTATATAATGTGCAGCACTATTATCTTCTAACTTTAAATACTAGTTACAATATATAATGCCCTAACTATAAATGCTAGTCACAATAAAGGATCGCCTGATAACTTACTGATATTAGTTACAACAAATATTAGTTATCTTCTAATGATAAATGTTAATCACAATAGATAATCTAACTACAAATGTTTAAAAAGGATCTCCTAACTATAAATATTAATCCCAATACATTATCTCCTAACTATAAATATTAATCCCAAAACATTATCTCCTAATTATAAATATTAATCACAATACATCATCTAATAATTATAAATATTAATCACAATACATCATCTCCTAATTATAAATATTAATCACAGCACTTTATCTCCTAATTATAAATATTAATCACAGTCCATTATCTCCTAATTATAAATATTAATCAAAATACATTTTCTCTTAATTATGAATATTAATCATAATATTCTGGGTTTTAGTCAATTATGATTGGAGAGAGTGGAAACCAATCAACGAAGAAAGAGGTAAGCAAATTAATTTTTAAAGATTCTTAAAAACAAGTAATATAAAAAAAATTAAGTTAATTCCTACTTAGGTCATTAATTAAAGAAATTTAATTAAATGAAATAATATTTGAAAAAACTGTATTAACATCCAGTGTCATCCACTACAAGTTTAAAAAATGAATTTGAACTTGAGTAGATGAATAAAAAGTATTTTATTAACGATTGAAAATTTGAACAAGATATATATAGGGAGAATGTGAGCTAATAGAAGAAATTGAAATTAAGATTTAATCGAAACATAACAGCACAAAATATGAGTAACTAGCATTACCAAGAATCAGTTAAATCTCAGGGTATTAATTAAAACTTTTAAGTTATTTTCATTTTGTGTCATTGCTTCCTGCGTTCCACAGTAAAATACCACTCATATCATGCCATTGTAATTCCAATCAAGAGCTTCAGGATTCTATTCAAATTAATTAATGTGTTACCTGCCTGTAGTTATTCATATAATCCTGATATAGCAACTGTTAACACATTGAACATTTCATGTTGAATTTTGCTATTATAAGCTATGGTTTTTTTCTTTCTAATTAATACCTTTTCGTGTATTTGTTCGTATTTATACTCATCTATATCTTACTCATTAAGAATATATCTTCTGCTTTATAATTTCCTCATCTCAAAATATATTACATAATTAAGTAATAATAAAGTTAAAAATACTGCTTTAAAATAAAATCATTGTCGAATTGATAGAATAGTGTATATTTTTCTGTTAGGTTTAATTTTAACTTTAACGTTTTATAAAAAAAATGTTTTTATTCATATTAGGCTTATTGTTATCGGTGTCACACAACCTGTATTTCATATTCGGCTTATTTTTATAGATCTTACACAACCTGCAACTCATATTCAGTTCATGGCCCTGGATCTTACACAATTTGTAATTCATATGTTTATTGTTAAAGATCTCACGCCACCTGAATTTCATATTCTGTTTATTGTTATAGGTCTTACACAACTTTAAATTATAAACTGAATATGAATTACAAGTCTCACACAACTTGTAATTGATATTAAATGTATTGTTATCGGTGTCACACAACCTGTATTTCATATTCAGCTTATTTTTATAGGTCTTACACAACCTGCAACTCATATTGTATGGCCCTGGATTACACAATTTGTAATTCATATGTTTATTGTTAAAGATCTCACGCCACCTGAATTTCATATTCTGTTTATTGTTATAGATCTTACACAACTTTAAATTATAACTGAATATGAATTACAAGTCTCACACAACTTGTAATTCATATTCAATTTATTGTTATAGATCTCACACAACCTGTAATTTACATTCAGTTTATTGTTAAAGGTATCACACAACTTGTAATTCATATTCAGTTTATTGTTAAAGGTTTCACACAACTTGTAATTCATATTCAGTTTATTGTTAAAGGTCTCACACAACTTGTAATTCATATTCAGTTTATTGTTAGGTCTCACACAACTTGTAATTCATATTCAGTTTATTGTTAAAGGTCTCACACAACCTGTAATTTACATTCAGTTTATTCTTAAAGGTCTCACACAACTTGTAATTCATATTCAGTTTATTGTTAAAGGTCTCACACAACTTGTAATTCATATTCAGTTTATTGTTAAAGGTTTCACACAATTTGTAATTCATATTCAGTTTATTGTTAAAGGTCTCACACAACTTGTAATTCATATTCAGTTTATTGTTAAAGGTTTCACACAACTTGTAATTCATATTCAGTTTATTGTTAAAGGTCTCACACAACTTGTAATTCATATTCAGTTTATTGTTATAGATCTCACACAACTTGTAATTCATATTCAGTTTATTGTTAAGGTCTCACACAACTTGTAATTCATATTCAGTTTATTGTTAAAGGTTTCACACAACTTGTAATTCATATTCAATTTATTGTTAAAGGTCTCACACAACTTGTAATTCATATTCAGTTTATTGTTAAAGATCTCACACAACTTGTAATTCATATTCAGTTTATTGTTAAAGGTCTCACACAACTTGTAATTCATATTCAATTTATTGTTATAGATCTCACACAACCTGTAATTTACATTCAGTTTATTGTTAAAGGTCTCACACAACTTGTAATTCATATTCAGTTTATTGTTAATTCACACATATTCAATTTATTCGGTTTATAAAGGTCTCACACAACTTGTAATTCATATTCAGTTTATTGTTAAAGGTTTCACACAACTTGTAATTCATATTCAGTTTATTGTTAAAGGTCTCACACAACTTGTCATTCATATTCAATTTATTGTTATAGGTCTCACACAACCTGTAATTTACATTCAGTTTATTGTTAAAGGTCTCACACAACTTGTAATTCATATTCAGTTTATTGTTATAGGTCTCAGACAACTTGTAATTCATATTCAGCTTATTATTTAAAGTCTCACACAACTTGTAATTCATATTCAATTTATTGTTATAGATCTCACACAACCTGTAATTTACATTCAGTTTATTGTTAAAGGTCTAACACAACTTGTAATTCATATTCAGTTTATTGTTAAAGGTCTCACACAACTTGTAATTCATATTCAGTTTATTGTTATAGGTCTCACACAACCTGTAATTTACATTCAGTTTATTGTTAAAGGTCTCACACAACTTGTAATTCATATTCAGTTTATTGTTAAAGGTTTCACAACTTGTAATTCATATTCAGTTTATTGTTAAAGGTCTCACACAACTTGTAATTCATATTCAGTTTATTGTTAAAGGTTTCACACAACCTGTAATTTACATTCAGTTTATTGTTAAAGGTCTCACACAACTTGTAATTCATATTCAGTTTATTGTTAAAGGTCTCACACAACTTGTAATTCATATTCAGTTTATAGTTAAAGGTTTCACACAACTTGTAATTCATATTCAGTTTATTGTTATAGGTCTCAGACAATCTATAGTGTGTAGAGGTGATATGATTGAGGAATGGTCTGGCGTCATTCGTTCGTGCATGCATTCGAAACGACACAATGCTTCTGATTTCGAAAGGTGGTTACTTTTTTTCTTTATCTTCCTCTTACATTATTATTATTATTATTATTCCTCGTACATTATTGTACATTATTCCTCGTTCATTATTCGCATTTATTTTACTATACAATATATGTTTATAAAATATAGAAAACTGAAATTTAGAAGATCCCTGTTTATATTTCCTAAGTAAATTTATGTCCATCATTAAATTAATTTTTAGTAGGAGAAAATTGAATTATTTTTACTGCTTTTATAGTGAGATAAATACAAATTTATTTCTTTGTAAACAGTTTTAGATTTTCAACTTAAAATTAATTGTTTCTTTATTTTTGTAAAATGATGTCGTAGATTTTAGGCAATATTATTTGATATGTTGTTTTAAATCAACAATTAAATCACGCGTCTGTTAGTTTGTAATTATTTGCAAGGATCTATGATCGTAATAACTTTCCCAAATGAAAAGAAGTTAAATTTTTAATGTGCCTTCTAATTGTTTTTTTTAAAATTGTATAGAACAACTTTAAAGTAGTACAAAAAGATAAATTGCAATTTTATTAAAGCCTTAGTCATGAAATGAAAATTATAACAAGTTTTGTTGAAATAGTGCATAAATATTGGATACAATTTGTTTCTTTTAAATTTTAAAAATTGTTAAACGAGTTAAATATTAATAAAATAAGCAGAAGATCAGAAACTATTTGCTTCAAAATTACAAAAGTTTATCGATATTATCTAATTAAGTATTTTCAGAAATATAGCTTTACCTTATATGTATGATATTGTATGTGCCTCTCGGAATTTTTTGCGCCAAAACTGGTTCACATGGCATTAAATCATACATCGTGATTTAATAGCATAATATTTAAAATGATTCTTTTGATACGGAAAGCGATGGATAGGAAAAAAAATTAATTTACTCGGATGTTTCTACTAGATATTGCGACTAAATCAGAAATAAGTAATCCCGCAAATGTACATAATTGAGCATTCCCAACTAGGAAAAATGCTTTTACACAAGGATAGACACATGAATCCTTGAAAATTTTTTAACCACTTTCAAATGAAATCAGTGGTTCAACAGTGATCCTTGTCCTACCACAATTTAGGGAACGAAAATCTCCAGATTTGGGATTTCTAGATTCATACTATCCTCTTTTCTCCTAGATTTTAATGAACAACTTCGTGGCATTTATCATGCTCATTCCAAGCGTAAAAGGGAAAGTTTCTTTTTCCGACTTACGGACAATTAATAAAATTAATATCCAAAAAAACTTTTCCTAATTTTTAATTAATTGCTTGATTTAAAACTTTTCCCATTTATATTTAGTTAAAGATAATCAATCTCATAACTGAATCTGAAAGCAGAAAGTGGCACACTATTCAGGACAGCTGGAAAATCTTTAATATTAGACCACGAAAAAGAGGCGGTTGCCACCTTTCGATTAAGAACCAGACACGATTGTCTTGCGGCGCACCATAACAGGATAGGTGTCCTCGCCTCGAACACTTGCCCAATGTGTAGACCTGGAGCAATGAATGCAGGACATCTTTTGAAATGTCCAGGACTGAACACGGAGGCTCAACGAGAAGTCTTGCAGTTATACACAGTCCAGTCACATTAATGTGACCACCTGTCAAAAGCCAGAATATACACTCTTGTATATTCTGGCTTTAAGGGGAGTGTGGAATGTGGTATTAAGTGGAATTCTGTATGTACATTCCCTGCAATGTGCTGCTACCTGCCTTTTTGTGATGGGTTATTTCACGTTGACGTCGAAAGTAGGTGGTGGTCACATTAATGTGACTGGACTGTGTATTAGGCGGCCATGGGCCTCATGGACTAAAATAAAGTGTCTACTCCCTTTATTTACTCTCTTCCCCTTTAACTTTTTGTGGTGTGCGAGACCGACTTATTGTCGATTACTGTCTTGCTGTATGTTTGCTTTGTACTGCTTGTTCCTTCTTTGTGTGTGGTCCTTATTGTAATTGATTCCAATAAAGCCATATGTTACAACAACAACATATGCATTATCTATGTAATAAAAATTATAATAAAAATAATAGGTTTTTATTAATAATCTTAAATATTAATTTAAAATGAAATGCATTTATTTTTAAAATACACGTATAAGGAAATTTGACATTTATTTTTATGTTAATTTAATTATTGTAAATAATCTCAATTATTTTTTTATAGATTATTGAAATCACTTGTCTTTTGCATCAAGAAAACCCCGTTAACAAAGTGTCATTTTGAAAAGTACAGTGTGTTTGAATTAGCTGTTGATTATATGTTGAAATTATTCAAGATTCAATTACAAAACCAGTAAATATTTTATTTGTGATTTTTTTTTTTTTTTTTTTTTTTTTTTTTGCATCATTTTTAATTCTTATTTAGCATATTCTTTTTTTCATCGGAAAAAAAATTCCTGCAGAACTGAAAATGAAACTTTTATTCTTTTTATAGGAGATGTAACACCTTGCATGTCAAAAATTTAAATATCAATATTTCAAGGAATTCGCTGTCAAATATTTCATGTTTTTCAAGACTTTGCATCGCATTCTACCAGAAAATTGGCTTCAAAACATTGAAACGTACGTATGAATTGTTATTTTGGTTTAACTTCATATAAAACAAATTATTTTCCTAATTTATGATTCTGCATTAATAAAAATTGATTATATACTATAAACTATTAAAAATTAAAAATGAGATTATGAATAACATTATACTTAAAATTAACATTAAATTGTCCAATTTTTTTTTTTTTCAATAATTTACCTGGCGACAATTAAATTAAAGTTTTTATTTTATTATTAATAATATGGAATTAAGGGCCAGAAATCGGGAGAATCGCCAAGTTTTAAAATAGCATACTGTCTTGCGTAATACCGTGTGCTATTACGTATGTTTACGTTTTTAACTTCATAGGTTTTTTAATCAATGTTTTTAAATTTGTTCTGACTTTTCACCTTGTATTTAAAGTATTTAAATATTGAATTTCAGCTATCTATATTTTCATAGATTGATGATATAAAAATCTGCAAATTTAAACAACCACAATTAACAATAAGAAAAAAAAATTATTATTGTAATTTTTATATGCGTTAATTTTATATGTAATTTTATATTTGTGACTTTTGTTTTTGAAGATAAGTCTTTTAGGCGCTAAATGCTTTGCATATTTGACTGCACACAACTTAAAGAGTTATTCAAAATAAAAGAGCAGATATTAATTTAAATCATTTACTTAAAAAAAAAAAGGTACTTGCCTATTAACGCTATCTTGTCTACAGATTTGGTGGTTTTAAGTGTCGCCAATCTAACAGCTACAGATTTGGCGATTTTTAAGTGGCGTCAATCTAACAGCTACAGATTTGCTGATTTTTGACGCCATTTTTTAGTGCTACGAAAATGCGTATTTGGGATTTGCCAGAAACAGAACAAGATGCAATTTTATTTTTTCAGGAGCGAAATATTTTACCAAAAAACGAAAATTTCCCAATTCCCAAGACAGGAAACTTTATTTTTGGTAAACGTAAGTTTTGGAAATGCAATTTCAGTCAGTGTGCTTACCATGTGGGACTTAGAAAAGACAACTGGTTTGAAGGAAGCAGAATTCCATTTTGTACAGCTTTGAGATTCATATACTGCTGGTGCGAGGAGTTGACGTCGAATAAATTTTGTGAAAAGCAACTTGATTTATCGGATAAAAACTGTTATAGATGGGAACAATTACATGTGTGAATTATGTGTCTTGGATATGGAGAATAAACCAAAAAAGAAGGTAGGTGGACCAGATTGCATTGTGGAAATTGATGAAAGTGTGTTTACTAAACGTCCATGTTAAACTCTATATCGGCCTGTTTTCCACTGAAATCTGTTTGACTACTTTGGCGTTTAAATAAAAGTATTTTGAATTTTGAAAGCGTTTTTGATTTTAAATGAAGTGTTTTATATATTTTATTATTTGGAACAAAATTTTAAGTGTAGATTGGCGCCACTTAAAAATCGCCAAATCTGTAGCTGCGGTTGGCGTTCAAAAGATAACTGCGTGCGCGTGCGAACAACAAGATTGCTCTTTATTGGCGCAACCGTAGCCAAGGTAGCGTTAATACGCAAGTACCAAAAACTTACAATGGTAGTACAACGTATTACACATCGATGGATAAACGAAAGTTCATGCATTCAACTTGAATTCATCGTTTGTTATGAGACAAACTTCGAATTGATGCACCTGCTTTTTTTATATTGAATTGGTACACTTGCTTCTTCATGTTGAATTGGTACACTTCCTTCTTCATGTTGAATTGGTACACCTGCTTCTTCATATTGAATTGATACACCTGCTTCTTCATATTGAATTGGTACACCTGCTTCTTCATATTGAATTGGTACACCTGCTTCTTCATATTGAATTGATACACCTGCTTCTTCATATTAAATTGGTACACCTGCTTCTTCATATTGAATTGGTACACCCGCTTCTTCATATTGAATTGGTACACCTGCTTCTTCATATTGAATTGGTACACCTGCTTCTTCATATTGAATTGATACACCTGGTTCTTCATATTGAATTGGTACACCTGCTTCTTCATATTGAATTGGTACACCTGCTTCTTCATATTGAATTGGTACACCTGCTTCTTCATATTGAATTGGTACACTTGCTTCTTCATATTGAATAATCCTGGAAAACGTTGAAACCAAGACCTTATATAATATAAAACGTGTCTTATAAAATGTAATCAATAATATCATTCTTTCAATGAACAAGATGGATAAAAATTAATTATATGGTTATTCAAAGTACAGGAGTCGAGGTACCAATTCAATGTTTGTCGCATAGCAAATGATGTTCACGTTGAATGTATAAAATAACTTTGAACTTAACTCTATCCATTGAAATGTAATATGTGACGCCATCATTGCCTCGTTTATTGTACATGAAAATTTAAAATCTGCTTTTTCTTCTTAAATAACTTTGTATAAGGAAAACAATGATAAGCATATTATGAAAAAATAAAAGCCGATTTTCTTGAAATGTTAAATAGGGAAATTCACTCGTACGCTTTAGATTTTTTTCCTACGTGTTGAATAACATAAAGTTGTTACTTAATATTTCCCATTGAAGTATAGATGCACTACAGTCATATAGTATTGATTTAAGATTATCTTAATTCAAACCTGAAAACATTTTTAACTGGCGTTAAAAAATTTTTTTTATAATTTTAAAGAAAATTTAAATATTTTTAATAACTATTAAATATTCTTTAATGGAACTTCATGGTTGTTGAAAGAATTGTTATTTTGTTTTTCAATTTTTTTTTTATTTGCGAATTTTAAAGAGAGCAAATTAATTTTATACAAAAATTTCCCTGTTTATATACAGTTTAAGTTCTATATTCAAACCTTTTTATTTATATTACACCTTTTTTTTTCTTGTTTTTCCAACAAATATTTAAAAAAAAAGTTCTGTTTTCCTTGCAGGCAGCTATCAAAACTTCAAATGTACATACAGAATGTTATGGAAGAATGTTCATTCAAGATTATTCGGTCGATCATCAAATTACTTGCTGCAATTACTGTAGTTGAGATTCCTCATACTCAGCCTAGCTTGATAACGAAATTTTCTTTTGGTGAAAACATAGTCTGGTGTTCGACAACTCCACAAATTGAATGGGTCACCGTACCAAGTGAGTAAATGTGTTAACAAAATTTCCTTCAAATAATAATCCTTAAAACAAACCACGATTTTAACATTTCTTTTATTTGATAATTTTTTAAATACTTGTCATGAATACTTAACAGAAATGTATTTCACTTTATAAAATTTTAAATTCAGAGAGACTTCGCTCCTACAAGTACAAAAATATTTCTTCAACTGACTTCCTCTATATTCATAACAATATTTATAGAAATTTCCGCCAAAGAAATAACACCTATTTTACAATATACACTCATGTCCATAAATTAAGGATAATGAAGTTCATGCAAAGAAAGAGACAGAAGCAAAACAAATTTGACTTATTTGTAAAGTCTATTTATAAAACAAAAGGTAAAGAGCAAAAAAAGGATGCTATATGTTTGACATAATTAATAAAAATTGCGATTTTTACTCCCTGGAGCAAATTTCAAAAAAGAACCTATTTACAAAAAACAGTATAACATGGTTAGTATGATGGTTAATAAGGAGTATGTCTCCCAGACGATGCAATACAGGCCTTACAACGCCTAGGCATGCTGAGTATCAAATTATCAATCTGATCTTGGGGAATATTACACCACTCATCAAGCAATGCCCTCCGAAGTTCCGGCTGACAGGTGGGAGGGGTTGACGGGCTGCAATTCGTCGGCCAAGCATATCCCACACATGCTCTATTGGATTCAAGTCCGGTGAGTAAGCTGGCCAATCCATACGGGTGGTATCCTCCAATTGAAGGCATTCGTCTACAATGTTTGCACGGTGAGGACGAGCGTTGTCATCCATAAACAGCAATTCAGCACCCATGGCGCCCCGAAACAAACGTACATGTTGTTCCAGAATGACATCCCGATAGATGTGGCCTGTCCTCGTTACACTCTGAACATGCAGGTCAGTTCTGGAACCAAGAATAATTCCTCCCCAAACGAGCCATCCTGCACCTCCGTAACTGTGTCGTTCAGTGGTGTTCTCTTGGTGGTAACGGGTACCTGGCGCTCTCCATATGAAAGTCCGGCGAGAATCTGACTGCAAACTAAACCCTGGACTCCTCGGAAAACATCACACCAGACCACTGTTGCGGTGTCCACAATGCATGCTCTCTACTCCAGGTTAATCGCAGACGACAGTGAGTTGCGGTAAGTGGAACACATTTGACAGGCCTACGAGTATATAGACCAATGTGCCTAAGCGTCTGTACACGGTCTGCCTTGAAACTGTCGTACCGGTAGCTGAAGAGAGCTGACGAGACAGGTCTGATGCTGTGCTCCGTCTGTTTCTTTTGGCAGTAACTGCTTAATACCGGTCCTCATTCGGTGTTGTAACTCGGGGGCGACCTGTGCTGTAACATCTACTCACATAATCTTGGAATCGTTGCCAAAGCCTGGAGATGACACTCTGGGCGATTCCAAGTTCCTATTATACTTCCAGCTATTTACGTCCACATTCCAGTCGTCCGATTATTCTACCACGTAAAAAATCATCCAAATGCTTCCTTTGTGCCATAACTATGCGGTTATTGCACTGAAAGGCTTTTAAAGCGCTTGTGAACAATTTTTACTTCTTTGCCACCATTCCTTATATACCCCTCTCTTACACTCTCGTCATTGTGACGTACTATCCGAGCCATCTGGTGGTTTCCTGTAATTTGCATATTCTTCTTCAAGATGTGTGTGATAATTCTATAGGTGAAATTTTTATTTTAGAGTTCAATGTTCGTGTTATTCTGAATTATCCTTAATTTATGGACATGAGTGTACTAGCCAATGGCATCAGATATTTTAATCCTCTAAATGCATTTCTATGTATAGTAAAAAAATATTTAACTGAAAAAGAATTGCCTAGATTTTTTAATTTTGATTGCACTTGTACGCTAAGTAATTTTAGAAAAATGATACCAGTCTGAAATTTATTAAATTTAAACCATGAAAATAGTTTATTTTAGCAGTTTAAATTAACATACGATATAGAGTTTAATTCATGTGGTCAAAATTTTGGTGACTCTTTGCTCTATATATTTAATTTCAAAAATTATTCAGTATTGATTAAAATCCGAATCACTCTAAAGTTGTCTATGAAATAATATCCGGAACAGCAAATTATTATTTTTTATTCTTTAACCGAAATTTAGTTTTAGTCAAAATTAGTTAAGGATGTGATCGGATGAAAACCACTTAATTTGGCGAGGGAAATCCTATAAAATACAATTTTTTATTAGTAAATATGTTTATTTTATTTTTACAAAGTGTTGGCAAACTGTTTTGACAAAATAAGAGAATTTATAGTATCCGTTAATACTTTGACTGCCAGTCACGTGAGAATGTGTTGATAGTTATTGCCCAGCGGTAGAAATAAGTTTTATCCAATAAGCGACTTTTTATAGCATAGTGTTAATAAAATATGATTATGTGTATCATATTGTTAACTAAGTAACATTTAGGTCTTTCCTGATAGAAAATTTTGACTACTCACTAGCACGTGATAGGCAATAGAGGTAAAATTATTTCCTAAGTGGCATATTCCACGCTAACCCGTGAGTTATAACGAAACCAAATAATGAAAATAAGTGACAAAATGTATTTTGTATGGCATATTACCACTAACAGATATTTAACGTATTCTTATAATTTGGTTGCAGTGATATACAATCAGAAATATCATGAATATCTTGGAGAGGAATGAATTCCTAATTACTATCATAGCGTACATCACTGAGTACTCGTTGGAAAGTTCAACCAACAAATTTGCAATTGCTTCATCTGTTAGAAGATTAGTTTCTGTTATTGCTTGAAGGTCCTTTCTCTATAATACCCATAGCTCATAATACAAGATTTTTGTTAATAATTAATAATGCTATAAATTCGAAACCACATACCTTGCGATTAGCTTAGAACCTTCATTCCACGTCAATATCAACAGACACACCTAACATGTATTGCCGATTAAAGGGCAGAAAATAAATGCGGCCAGCTCTTCCCGGCGCAAGCACATAACTTGCTAATGAAACATCACTCCATAACACACCAAATCACGCTGGCGCGAAAGTATTACAAACAATGTTTATTGTATAACCTATAATTACATTCTACACTAAGTTTAAAAAAGAGTAAAATTAAATTTCAAAGTCAACAATGTAAAAACTATTAGCGTATATGTAAAGAAGTGTCCAATTGGACAGTTCTATAATTCATACTGGCGAATGAAAGACTAGCAAACCTTGTTTAAGACATTTGGTGGCGTTTTTATGCCTTCCATCGGATCAAAGATTCTCGCGACCATATCTTCCGCTGAGTGTATTGGAATCTCGTATAACAATGATTTTATGTACCACAGTAATAATCTAAAGCAATGAGGATATGTAAACTTCAAAACAAAGTTTACTTTGATTGGCTTTGTAGTGAACCCTGATGAGCCAACCAACTGCATTTGTCGCTACTGCTGCTTCTTATAATTAAAATTTGCATATGGTAATTGCTTGACAGAGTAGTTCTGCAATAACTGTAAATAATTCCATCAGTGACAATTACAACGTTTACTTCGATTGGCATTGTACTGAACCCTGATGAGCCATGCTTTTGTCCTTGCCGCTTCTTTTCAAAGAAAATTTGCATATATGGTAATTAATTGACAATGCAATTCTGCAATAACTATAAATAATGGCAACAGTGACAGTTAATACGTGTATAATCAATTATGTATATGTTAATATGATTATTCTATGTTATATAGTTATTATAATTAATTAGTTACGCATATGTTAAAATAATTAATTATGTGTATGTATGTGTATATTACGTATCTGTTGTTATTTCTTGACTCTCAAAGTGGATAGCTACCCTAGATTCCTTGGTGAATATTTTTCGTCCGGATACGAACAACTTCACTTTTAATTTGTCAAAACAGTTACGAACATTCTGTATATCAATGCATAAATTGCATTATTTAAACCTTTGTTATATAATATTATCTGGACAAGGTAATTAAATAAAAAAAATTCTGCTCAACTTTCAGATTACCATTTTATTACAATTTATAAAATCGAGAAAGGATACAGAAATGTAAAAATAAATAAATAAATAATTTACCATATTTTAAGCTTATAAACATTTATTTTATTTTAATCTATAAAATAAACTATACAAATACTTGAAAATTAGTTATGAAACTGAGGTTTACTGAGTTTTTTTTTTTCTTAAATTCATTAAAGATATGTACATTAAATTAAGAATTTTTATATTCCTAGAAAAATACATATCTTTAATTATTTATTTATTTCCCTTCTAGTTCATATAGTTGAAGGAGAAATTCCAGTGGTAACTGATGTACTTCTCTAAAGCAAAGTAAGTACTATTTTTATAAAAAGATTAGCCAAAATAAATCATAATATATTATGTTTTTAATTGGATTATTTTCAGTTTTGAAATTGCCATTATCTTCTAAATTCTTTCTTTGATGTTAATATCATTAAAATTTCTAATTCTTATTTCGTCTTACAATAATAAATTAAAATTATAACAAATGTCTTTAATTGATTTTCCAAGCAAGTAAAAAAAAAAAAAAAAAGACTACGAGAACCTCCTGGAAATTGGGTCTATTTGCAGTAAAAAAAAAAAATCCTAAAAAAAAAAGTATATAAAACTCCAAATTAGTATTTCAAAACTTCTTAAGCAATATAAGAATATTTTATAAACCAATCGTATTAAAATGATTATATATGTTGTAAATCTCGATTTTTATGCTTAAAAGAAATTTTTTTCAATATATGTTACTTCCATATTTTTTCTTTTTTGCTTACATAAATATATTATGCGATCTATTTATGTACAAGATGATTCAATGATCACGGCGTAAACTTTAAGGAATGGTATTCCTTACTAAAACATACATTCCTTGTAGTCGGAAGTGACGCGTTAAGGAATAAATACATTTTAAACAAAATTCTCGTAACAGCCAGGCACAATGCCGTCAACTGATACCCGTCACGTGACGAGCATGAAGTCCTCAGGCTGGCAAACAGCGATGCGTGTTCTAATTTATTCTCACTCAGTGTTTCCAATTGTATTTCCATAAACAAATCTTCAATATTATATATATATATATATTGAAATTAACAACTCATTACTCTGAAATTAACAACTCATTCATTTCTATGAGTGAGATCTTCAATTTGAGAGTTGTTAAGAAATGTTAATTGTTGTGTAATGAGTTGTTAATTGCAATAAATGAGATCTTCAATTTCAATGATAATGAGTTGTTAATGTCAATGAGGATGAAATTCAGAATCTAGTTGTACGATATGGCAAATGCCCATAAAATGAGCACATAAAAATGTATTGATTGAAATTAATGTACAAAGATAGGACTATGTATCCTGGTTTTCATGTAAGTATAAAATTATTATTAAAATGGCAATTGTTTGTTTTTATATCAAAACGGTGATTATTTAAACAATTTATCTCATGTATTATTTATATCTATCTATTTATGACATAGTTGTATTTACTTTTTATTTAATTTAAAAATATGTTTATAGAACCTGCGAAATATGTAGAAAAGTTTACACCGACAACTACGAGTTATAAAAGAGTTACTAAAGAAAGTAAGCAATTTTTTTTACATTTCTTTTTTATATCGTATTAGTGTAAAAGGATGCATAACGTTTAATATGCACCACTGTATACATTAAAAAAATTTTTTCGTTCTGAAAATTCAAAAATTCCATATTTTTATTGGATCCTATTTTACTTGGACCACTGCAGATTTATTAAATTTGGGTTTATAGAATGCATATTTAATAGTGGCTTCACTAAATCAGGAAAGTTGTTAATTTAATTTCGCAAATTGTTAATTTAATTTCTAAAATGAACAACGAATGACTGTATGAAATAATTGAAAATTTTCAGTTAATGCATGAATCATGTTCAGTACTGCAATTTTCAAATGCAGGGCAGTTGAACTGAAATAATTCTCTTCTGGAATATCAGATTTGTAACAGGGGACACAACTAGCAAGGGAATAGGTGAAATCCAATGGGGGAACCAACAGAAGAAGGGTACAAAAGGAAGATATAGGCTTGGCATTGTACTTATAATGTGCTACTATAATTTAGAACGAATATATCAAGTATTGGCATTTAAAAGTTTATATGCATTTGCACATTAAGTAATACTACTGTGCCCAAAAGGTAAGACCAATTTTTTTTTTTCAAACGCTCTTCATTTATTCTTCCAAATTTATTTCATTGCCATCAAAGTAATCCCCTTCGGACACAATGCACTTATGCCAACTTTTTATCCGATGCATGCTAAAGAAGTCGTCGTCAGAAACGGCCTTCAAAAGCGCGCGACGATTCACGTTGAATCTCTTCAATCGACTCAAAACGGTGTCCCCGGAGCGAGCTTTTGAGCCTAGGGAATAGCAAGAAGTCGCATGGTGTGAATACGGCAGTTGTGACGAAAAAGTCACAAAGAACCAATGCAGTGTTATCTGGCGATTCAGTGTTTTCGGTACAATTCAAGATTTGACGCGTTTGAGGCCCAAAATGGATTTGCCTGATCCTTTTCAAATCCCAACATCCTCAACATGGTATCTAATTGTAAATCGATCAAAGCACCAAATCTTTCATTTTTTGAGCGTAAGAACCAGATGGGTCGACCAGAGGGTTCTTCGTCTTCAACGCGTTCTCTGCCTTCTTTGAACTGTTTATACCACTTCGAAACATTTCTTTCCGATATTGGAATGTTCACCGAATGGCTTCTGCAACATTCTATACGTTTCCGCAAACAAAATTGAATGCAAGTTCTTTGCTCGATTAATTCAGACATTTCAAAAATTGCCGAAATCAGTTTGAGTCTCACAAAGCCAAGCGTAACCCAAAAACTAATGAATATTTTCACATCAAATTTCACACAGATGTCAAGGACAATGCCAGCAAACTAAAAAAAAAAAAATGAAAATGAAATACCATATGCCCGAGAAATTTAAATTGAAAATCGGGTTTACTTTTGAACACAGTAGTATACGAAACATTAATAATGAAAAAAATATGTTAAACAGCAGAAGAACTGGCGTTTCTGTTCATGATACTTCTATGTAATTTTTTTTTCAATGTTTTTTATTTTAAAGAAAACTATTTCATGATTTATTTTTATACTTCTAGTATATGAATGGTTTGCTAGGATACCACGTCCTGCTACGAAAATTGCTCACTACCCTGTTATACGTAAGTCTCATTGCTTTTTATCCTCGGAATTATAAATTTTGGTCCTTTTTAAATAGTTTTATCATAAAGTCAAGTAGATATTATCCATCTACAGAACGTAAATTTTACTTTTTTATATAATGTCTGGGCCTACATTAGACCTATAACAGCTTCAAAAGAAGGCCACTTTCAGGTTCATGGGTACACTTTAATTTTTATTTACAAGAAATATATATACAAATAATTTACTCTGGGTTATTATACAAAGAAATTAAGAATTAAAATAAAATTTGGTCACAAGTGCATGCTTAAATCATAAGTACAGTTCACTCCAAGGTCTTTGATTTTGAGAGTTCTCGAATCTACATCGAATCTAATTAACTGGTTTGCGGCAGACCTTAATAATCACACGACGTGACGCACGAAACCACAAGGGATTCACTTTGTAAACAAGCAATCTATTCAGTCACTTCAGAGAAAAGAGAAAAAGTACACTCTTTGTCGACTCGTCACAGAACTCTTTCTTCTTCACCAAACTTTCTTTAACTTCATCTTCACAGAACTCTTCTTTCCACTTCCATCACTTCTCATTGGAATAGAGATTTCTTAGTCCATGGTCTATCACAAATCATCATGCAACAATTCATGGTATAGTTCATATTTAATTTCGACCTGTGAAGGTCGCACAGACATTCGCTTATTTCCTGAGTTTCATTATACGTGATAACGAGTATTTGTTATCAGATTTGAGTGACAGGTTGTTCTCATTAGTACAAAACACTAATTGCATGTAATATAACTATCCACAATACAGCTTGTCTGCTGTCAAATTTGAGTAATGGGCTGATATTGAATACTTGCTAAATAGCACACATTTCTCTCATGGGAATGAAACGCATGTCATTCTTCCCGTAAGAAATTAATTCTACAATAGCGATACTTTTTAAATAAATAAAAAATGTTAATAGACACTGTGATAGAAAAGCTAGCAAAATATTTTATGGAATTTAGTAGTTGAGTATGAAAATAAACATTTAAAAACAATTTCAGTCAAGAATGCAAAACGTCTAATATTGATTAAAAAATAAAAATAATAGATTAAAGCGTAAATGCCACCAAGAACAAAGTATCAAAATGTCTTTAGACCGACACTCCGTGTATAAGGCGCATTGAAGCACATATTTTTTCTTCTGTTGTTGGAATTTATTGTAAAATGGACACTAACTGTATCTTTCTTATTGATCTAATGAAATAAAATGTAAGATTAAAATTTAGAAATATGAGTAACGTAGTTTCGTTTCATGTCTTTCATTAAATATTCATGCAGAATATTTGCAAAATATTCCAGCATGTTCTTTATAGCGATACTTTTTAAATAGATAAAACTGTTAATAGATACCGTGATAGAAAGGCTAGCAAAAATATTTTATGGAATTCAGTAATTGAATATGAAAAACAAACATTTAAAAATCTTCTCAATCATGAATGCAAAACATCAAATAATGATTAAAAAAACCAAAACCAGCAGATTCAAGCACAAACTCCACCAAGACCATCATTGTATCAAAATGGCTTTAGACTAGATCTCCATATATAACTGTTGTTGAATATTGTTGTAAAGAGGACACTAACTTACCTTTTTAGTTGCTTCAAAAGAAAGAAAATGTAAGATTAAAATTCAGAAATATGAGCAACGCAGTTTAGTTTCATGATTTTCATTAAATATTCATGCAGAATATTTGCAAAATATATTGCATGATTATTGTTTCCTTTTAGATAGTTCTATAAAATTAAACAAAATTCACACTTCCGCATTCTCATAATGACTAAATGGGGAAAACGGCGGATAAAAATAAGATTACAAAAATATCACGAACAAATTAATAAAATATAACGTTTTTTTATTCAATTTAATGTACTACTAAAATTAATTTGTTTATTTTTATTTTATGAAATTCGCTATTTGAATATGAAAACAAACATTTAAAAACCATCTCAATCAGGAATACAAAACATCTAATAACGATTAAAAGATAAAAAACAAGTAATATAAAAAAAAAAAAATTTAAAAAGTCAATTCCTACTTTTTTTCACTCTATCGCAGAAAGTCCTTTATAAATAATTTTCACTCATTTTTTAAGTTTATCTGGCGCCATCTATTGGTAGATATATGCATCTTAAATCTAAAAAAAAATATAATTAATTAATTAAAATTAATTACTGAATTAATATTTGAAAAAAAAATTGTATTAACATCCAGTGTCATCCACTAAGAATTCAGAAAAATGTATTTGAACTTGAGTGGATGAATAAAAAGTATTTTATGAACGATTGATAAGATATATATAGGGGAAGTGGGAGCTAATAAAAAAGGAATTGAATTGATTGAAGCGTAAATTCCACCAAGAGCATTGTTGAAAATAATTGCAAAATAGGCACGAATTTTATCTTTCTCGTTGACAGAAAATGACTTTCAATAAATATTCATGCAGAATATCTGCACAATATTCTGCAATCTTACTGTTTCCATTTAGATAGTTCTATAAAATTAAACGAATTTCACACTACAGTAATCTAATAATGGCAAAAAGTGAAAAACGGGGAAAAAACTAAGATTAAAAAATATAGGCAATAAAATAAATAAATAAAAACTAATTTCAAATAAATTAATAAAATTTAACGTTATATTGAATTTAATATACTACTAAATATTTTTTCCATGTTTCTTCCTTGCAGTTGATTATTATGTGGAATTTACATTTATAAAAGTTTTAAGTTTTTTTGTATGAATCTATTTTTTTCGATGAAAATATCTTTTATATTTTTTTATAATCAGCAATTTAATTATAATTAATAAATTAGTAATTTAATTTTAAAAATAATAATTAATATATAATATTTAATATATTAATAATTAATTTATTTAATTTGTATTTTTATTTTTATTTTTTTATTTCATTATTTAATTTTTAACTTTTAGATTGTATTATTTCATCAATTACAAACTCAACTCAACTGTTAAACTATCAAACTTCAAATATTTAAAGTGTTATGAACAAATTCTAAGCTTAATCATTTGATTTTTCATTATTATTTCTCTTAAAATTACTATTCTCTAGTAAATCACTTAATTAAACTTTTTAATAGAAGCATAATATGAATTTTATGTAAAAAATTACTTTCTTTTAAAAGTTTAATCATTTTTAATATTGAATTTAGCAAAGTGTATAAGGGTCATATTACTCCTACAACAGTGGGTATTTGGAGAATAGAGCCAGAACGTAAGTCTATTTATTTCTTTTCTATTTTAATCTGATAAAATTTATTTTGGGCTGTTATTTACAGTTATTGTCATTTCACGATCCATAAAAGTAACTTTCATTGTACACTGCATAAGCAAATGAGTTGTTAGGATTGTAAATTACTCTTCTGAAAACGACAAAATATTATTTTTTCATATTGTGTTGAAAATAATTGCATTATTTTGAATGTATACTGCCGATCTTCCTAAAATGGTGCAATCTAGAATTAGATCAAAAATAATACTGAAATAAATTTAGATTTGTTACAATATATTTAGATAACTGACGATTGTCTGAAAATTCTCTGTACTTCCATTTTTCAATATTCTCCTAATAAATAGTTTAAATTTTAAATAATCAAAATAAATTTTATCTATGAAAATAGTCTTCGCTTTTTTTTTTCACAGTACGTAGAAAATTAATTTTATCATATTATCATCGATATTGCTATTATATTATCATTAATCAATATTCTTATTAAGTATTTTTTCAAATCGTGCACATTTATTGAAAACAAATTGTTGGTTAAAGTTCAAATAAGAATTTTTTTTTCTCAAAATCACTTGCAAAATCAAGAGTTTTTTGACAGGAACGTTCTACGTTTTTTTTATATTAGTAGTCTATAATTAGCTCTATTTCTAATTTTAGTACTGAAATACTGTAAGATCCCACTTAAATAAAAGGGATAGAAAAGGTGTAAGAAAAGCAAGGGTAAGGAAAAAATAGGTAGAAAAGGGGGGAAGTAAAAAGGGGTAAAATAAAAGTGGTATGAAAAAGTTGTGAAAAGGGGTAGAAAAAAAGCTTTAAGAAAAAAAGAGGTAAGGAAAAAAGGGTAAGAAACAACAGGATAAAATAAAAGAGGTAGAAAAAGGTGCAAGAAAAAAAGGGAGTAGAAGAAAGGAGTAAGAAAAACGGGGTAAAATGAAAGGGATTAGAAAAAGGGGGTAAAAGAAAGGGATAAGAAAAACGCATGGTAGAATAAAAGGAATAAGAAAAAGTTGTAAGGAAAAAGGGATAGAAAAACTGTAAGAAAAAAAAAGAGGTAAGGAAAACGAGAACAAGAAAAAAGGGGTAGAAGAAAGAGGTTAGAAAAAAGGGGGTAAAAGAAAGGGATAAGAAAAAAAGTAAGAAAAAAGGGGTAGAAAAAACTGCAAAAAAAAAAAAAAAAAGAGGTTAGGAAAACAAGGGTAAGAAGAAAGGAGTAAGAAGAAATGGGGTAAAATAAAAGGGTAAGAAAACAAAGGGATAAGAAGAAACGGAGTAAAATAAAAGGGGTAGAAAAAAAGGTGTAAGAAAAGGGATAAAGAAAATAAGGGTAAGAAAAAAGGGGAAGTAAAAGGGGTAAGAACAAAAAGTGGCTACGTAATACTGGAACAGTAGGGTCTTACTAAATTCAAAATATATATTCCCAAACAATTATTATTAGTTACACTTGAGAAATCTAAGTTTGAAAATTTCATTATAACGAAGCGACTCCTTTTAATTTCTTACTACAAAAAATTATTCAATATTCAACTGTGTGATATCACGAATGAAAGGTGCAGCATTTTTTGACATTTATTTTTATCCGACATATAACCACATATATCAAAGCAGAATTTTTAAGATTTCTTTGGCGTCTTCTTTTCAGATCTCAATTGGATGGCGAGAGATGAAACAATTAATATCCGATAAAAAAAAAAACACCTTAAACGCAAATGACATGAATGTTAAAATGTTTAAGTCCATAATGGAAGTTAAGTCCATTGCATTGTAACTTAGAATTCATCTCTCTAGTTTCAACATTTTTTTATCACTTTCAGATACCGATTCCGACATAATGTAAAACATGATTTTCTTTAGCATCTTCGACTTGTAGACAAAGTTTAAATTAAAAAAAGAGCGAAAGAAAAAAACAACTGAAATCTTCTCGGTAAATTTCAACTTATCATGTGTGAACATTCGAGAACGGATGAATAAACACAGGAATATGCCAATGTGTAATAATGCCCGAGATATAGGAAGCAATTAATCGGAATACTGCAAGAATGGCCAAATTCAATAGCCACATGAATGTAGCAATGTTGAATAGATCAAGAACTTCATGAAGAATGAATTGTTCAAGAATCTCTAAAAGAATACACAAAAGTAAGATAAATGCAGTCGTAAATGAACAATGTTGTATTCCCAATACTATTAGAAACACTATAACATTCAATAGCCAAAAGAGTATGTCAATGTTTGAAAGTTCCAGGCATAAATGAAAGAATGAAGTATTCCAAATACAATAAAAGCGCTATACAGCTCCATAAGCACGGGAAAAATGCCAAAATTGATAAATGTGAAACTTCAAGAAGAAGGGATTGATCAACGCACTACGAGTGTTTATAGCTATTGGATATATAAATGTGCTTCAAAACACTTCAAACAAAAGCCAAATTTTCCAGAAAATTCCTTAAAACTAACGTTAATCATAAAGAATTTCAAGAGTTAAGAGCCCAAAGTAACCTTTTCCTCCAAAATTTGAAATGTTTTATTTGCTTGGCCCTCATTTTCGGATATCATCACGGACCCCTAACCAGGACAACATCATGTTCACACGAGATAAAAATTATTTCTGGTTATTTTTAGAATTACAATCATAGACATTTTAAACTTATTTCCATGTATAAATTAATCTCATTTTTTATGTGCTTTAAAAAAAGTATCTTTTTTTTATATAAACAGCATGTGAATTTGAAGATTATATACCTGTTCCACACCCCTGAACATGTACGCTATACTGTTCAACGTAAGTCAGTCTTTAAATATTCAAATTCAGTTTAAATTAATAAAGATTTATTCTTTCGATTTCTTTAGTATTAATTAAATGCATTTCAAATCATTAATTTTGTAATTATTATTTTTTAATTTTTGTAGCTGGATTTATGCAAGAGAGGAAAACTCCAGCACCTGTAATTAAGGAAGTATATCAAATTCCAAGTGAGTATTTTTATTTAATTTTCACATGTGCATTTGCACTTATATGTTGTGTTTGTTATAATGTAGCAGGCAATACAGTGGCAGTTAATGTTTATAACATAAGCAGTGCCGGATTTAGATGAAAAGAGGCCCTGGGCTATTCCACTTACGAGGCCCGTTCACCTCCCATTTTTAAGTTTGTAAATGACATGAGATATAATAAAATACATCATTACTGTGATATATATCAATATGTTAAATGAAACATGTTGTGATGGGTACTAATCGTTATAAAAAATGTGGCATGGATAATAAATTAAAAAAAGTCGAGAACACTTATTTGGACATTTATTCTCAGCACCATATATGGCACTCGTAATAATAACTAACATAACACAGAACATTTACAAAGAAACAAAATTCAAATAGTAAAAATCTTTGACTACGAAAATAAACTACTAAACCAAAAATGGAATTTTATTCAAAAATCCAGATAACAAAAAAAAGAAAATATCAAATTGTATATCATATTAAATTTGGTGCAATCTAGTATATACAAACGAGCAGACTCAATGAGTCGAACGCGTTGATCTTAACCAATACATTTTTATGTTTGTTTAATAGTCATATGTGCAGAATTTCTCCTTATTTTCAATTCAGTGTTTACTGTTTTTAGAATAGTGTAATTCTAATTTTGCTAACAATTTGAATTGAGGCCCCAGGCTGAAGCCTAGGTAGCCTATAGGAAAATCCGACCCTGGACGTAAGCAAGGGCTGCACCGCTGTTACTCATTTAGCACTACCCTGGGGATTTGCATTTATTTAATTGTAAAGAAATTAATCCATTTTATTTAGTGCTTTACTGATGCTTTAATTTCTGTTTTACAAATTCATTAAGAAAAAAACAAAATTTCAGATTCATATTGTTTTCATGTTTGAAATGCAATGGCCTTCAATTATGGTTGTTGTTCATAAATAAATTTGTAATTAATAATATTTAAATTTTTTAAGAATTACAAATCGATTAAATTAAAATTATAAAACAAAGAAGTAATTTCGGACATTCATTATTTTAAATACGAAACGAAAATATTTGATTAAAATTGGATCAAATATATAAAATTATAGAATAAATAAATAAACAGTTGTATTTTACGTACACCCATTACAAAAATTAAAGATTCAACTAGAATGAATGCATCCTAAATAAAATTATTTCTGCTCACTTTAATAAAATCAAAAACTATTTTTAGAAAAGTAGAGAATCATAGTGTACACTAAATTAAAGAGTGCAAATATTTGTTAAGATATAAGATTCAAAGATCTATGGGAAGTTTTACTTATCTAAATAGGGGCCTAATGGCCAATGGCTAGTGCTCTGGTACCACAGGTTTCGTTCTCGAGTCCCGGCAGTGCCATGGATGTTTGTAGTGGTTCGAATCCACTTTAAACCGTAGGTCCCGGTATAATAGGATCGTAGAGCACTGTAGGGGTAGTGTTACTCGCGTCCATAGCATATCCGTGCCCCCTCGGTAGTGCTAAATGAGTAACAGTGGTGCAGCCCTTGCTTATGGCATAAAGATTAACGGTTTCTGTAATACCAGCTGCATTAGAACAACAACAACTTATCTAATTAATTAATCGCACTTATTACACATTACTTATTTTATTTTTATTTATCATATATTGCGCATTTTCAAGTAATATCTATCAATAATTTATGATTGCTTTTTATCTACATAACAATAATTTTTAATAAATTAGCTTTAATACTTTCCGACTATTATTATCTTAAATGAATACTTCATGTTATTCTTATTTAGAGGGATTATTTTTATCAAAATAATAAATCAAGCAATAGTTTGTTTTAAAAAAAAACCATAAGGCAATTTTAGTCGGATAGATTCATAACATAACTTAATCCATAGATTTCCATTGTCCATTGTAATTGCGAGATGCTGCATAAAATTTTAATATATTCAAAAACATGAGTTTGTTAATCTCCAGAACACGGGTGGCCAACCCGCGGCCCGCCTTGAATATTTTTCCGGCCCTTTGAGATTTACCATACTTTTACAAAATATATTTATTTTATAATGTCCAAAATAATGAAAACCAATGTATGAAAAAAAATACGTTTTATGTGGGGCCTGAATAACCGAGTGGCTACCGCTCGGGAGATCGGTGCCACAGATTTCGGTTTCGAGTCCCGGCGGTGTCATGGATGTTTGTAGTGGTTCGGAATCAATTTAAGCCGTAGGTCCCGGCCTCCTATGACTGTAAGAGAGTCACGGAGCAGAAGTCAAACTTCTACCTACGGGTGCTCCATCAGAACAGAAGCTGGCGCCCTTCCCTCCATCCATGAGTAGATACTCACGGGATGCCCGTCCTGCACTGAATGATATTGAGGATATGTCACAAAAACAACGTTTTATGTGCATCCAAATATTAAAAAATGAACAATCGAAATGATGAGAAATAATTAACTTTGGTTTTAAAATAATATTCTTGCGAATATAGGACAGATATTGCTTGTTTTATTTATGAGTTCACAGTTATGAGTTCGCAGGATAATTAAACTATATTCTGCCAACTCATGATGCTAGTGCATCTTGGAACATCTCATATAACAGGTTCTATGTTTCACTCTAAGTGACCTCAGTGACCATCCCTAGATGTGCACAGTTGATTGTGGATAGCAGAGCAAACCAGACTCTTAGTTAAAATTGTTAGCTCTTTTGGTTAAACTTACGCCTGCGAATCGTCTTTCTTTTCTAAATTGAAATTGATCCAACACAAAACACGCCCAAGCATAACGCGCGCTAACCTGCAACACCCATTACGATGCGCAAATACTCAAGTTGAGATCGATTTGCAAGAGCTAAGTGAAAGAGTGGAGAAAAAATATTGCACTAGTAAAATAAATATTTTTTAATAATTATTTTTTTTTATTTCGTTAATATTTATGTATTTTTTTTATATTTCATTTTTAGTGTTATATATTTCTTTACAATATGCGTTTTGCTTCATTATTATTATTATATCTATCTTTTCATATAAGAATAATAGTAAACACAATAATAATAGCTCATTATGTTTCAATTATTCCCTCCAAAAAAATATCGATAGTGGGTCTAAATCTAATATGGGGATATATAATTTTATATGCTGCCTGTGGAATTATGATGCATTTTCAAAGTAGCCGGCAAGAACATTTGTGTTGGTTACCCCTGATCTAGAATATATTTATAAATGTGATTAATCAATAATTTGCTTTAACTTTCTATCTTGTATTTCCAGAGCGAAGGTACTGGGAAACCATTCCACCCGTGCAGACAGAAGTCTACCGTCAAACTCCTAGACGTAACTATTTTAAATTTATAATCCAAATTTTTGCTTCGATTAGGGTTCTGTGTATTCACAAGTATTTTGAGTACATTTCATATTAAATGTAAATTTTTCATAATCAAATATTTTTTTTTTCTTTAAAATCAATAACTTATCACAATAAAAAAAAAAAGTTTTTCTTAATACATCGTATTTCTTTTGCAGTATCTCTGCTTTTGCTAATTTACAAGGATTACATTATTTATATCCTGTCATAATGCATAAATTACAATTGCAAAAAAAATTGTTTATCTTTCAGAACACAAAATGGAATTACGGGTCCTTAAATAACTAAAGATTGAAAACAGCGTCCACCCACTAATGGTCTGGCCACTTATGGTAGTAATAGCCGTTGATATTGTCAGTAGTGCTATCCTTTACTACAGTTAGTAGTGACTACCACTATTGAAATTACCAATAGTAGTAGTCTCTAATAGTACAATAAAGCCGCTTATACAAACACTAATGCCAGTCGCTTTTATTACCAGTAGTACTAGCTGTTAATATTATCAGTAGTACTAACTGCTTATAGTTCTACTAGCGTTTAGTACCAGTAGTACTATCCTTTAACAGAATCAGTAGTACCATTTATTAAAATTACCAATAATAAAGTCACTTATACAAACACTAGTACTAGTCCCTTTTATTACCAGAAGTACTAGCAGCTAATAGTATCAGTAATACTAAGAGCTAATAGAGCTATTAACGTTTAGTACCAGTAGCACTAGCCACTTTTTATAGCAGTACTGCTAGCCGCTTTCAATACCAGTAGTACTAGCTGCTTTCAATACCAGTAGTACTAGCCGCTTTCAATACCAGTAGTACTAGCTGCTTTCAATACCAGTAATACCAGCTGCCTTTAGTACCAGAGTACTAGAGGCTTATAATATCAGTAGTGTACTGGCTGCTAACAGTTTTCCATGACTTTTTAATTTTTTAAAAATCTTATTTCAAAAATATAATTATTTAATTTTAAATAATATCACATATTTCCCATTTGACTTTAGAAAAATAGTGCTACTGATCCATTGATACTTGGTGCTATCATCCATTGATGCTTATAATAATACATTCAGCTTTAATTCATAGATATCCTACAGATACATGATGCTATGATCCATTCTTCATTTTCCTTCTACAGGGCAATGCAACACGATTGAGCCATACAAGAACGATGTAGCAAGCATTCTGTGCTTCGAAATCAAATTGCAAAAATTATGCGGGAATTAAATAGATAGCCATATTTGTGAAAGTGCAAAAACAAAACAAAAATTCTATTACAAAAAAAAATCCCTTTTCTTTCATCATTATAACTGGGTCGACAGCCCGTTGTGGGCCTTGGCCTTCTTTAAAAGATCCAGCCAGGCTGATCTCCTCTTGGCCAGGGACCTCCAGTTTTTATCTCAATAACATTCAAATCAGAGAGTCGACCCATCTCTTTTTCGGTCTCCCCCTGGGTCGTTGTCCAAAAGGGATTTCATTGAAAACCTTCAAAGCAACTCTATCACTTTCCATTCTCATGAGATGACCGACCCATCTCATTCTGTTCAGTTTAACAAATTTTAGAATATCAATTTCTCTAAAAGATTTGTAAAGTTCAAAATTGTATCTTCTTCGCCGATTTCCATTGTCATTGACACCACCAAAAATAGCTCGTAGCACTTTTCTTTCAAAGATTGCCAACATTTTATCTTCTCTTGCTGTTAGTGACCATGTTTCAAATGCATATGTTAATACTGATCTTATGAGAGTTTTATACAGTAAAATTTCCTTTTCTTTATCACTTGTAATTTAGAAATAATCCGCTGAAGATTTCCTAACCTTTTTTTTTTTTTAAACGATACTTATTTTTATTTTATTTATCTCCTGAATAAGGGATAGATAAATAACAATTGAAGACGTGAAGACTTTTGACTTGATCTAACATTAATAATAATATTTTAAATCCATGGATACGATAACAACAACAAATAACAATTAACGACTTAAAAAGCTTAATTTAATAAACATTTTACCTTAGAAAACATATGTATCATATCAAACTAACATAATTTTTTTTTTTATATTCATAAACTTTTATTCCATAAACCTTTATTCCATCTTTTATTCCATAAATATAAATGAATTATTTTAAAAATTTCACTGTAGAGACGTAAAAAATGCAATGTAAGGAATTTCATTAAAGAAGATAAAATATTAGTATAATAAAATATCGATGTAACTTCGGTTTAATTTAATTTAGGATTCAAATTTCACCAGATAGTCAAACTTGCATTGTTCTTTAAAATTTAGTATGAAGATCATAAGCAATTCAAAAGAATACGGCAACCTCGTAGTTTTTGCATAACGTTTTTTTATCGTCCGATATTTTCTTCTTTCTAGCGCGCATGCTCATAGGAATAGATCAGTAGTGCAGTATTACAGATACGCATGCGTAATAGGTACAATGTTTCCTATGAGCATGCGCTCTAGAAAAAGAAAAAATATCGGGTGATAAAAACGTTATGCAACTCTCTATTATGTGCACATTATTTTCCAATTCTAGTAGCCGCAGGCAGTTTTCCAGTTGGCGCCACTTTTTGGCGAAATTGAGACCTAAATTGGGAATTTATCGTAGATTCCTAAATTCCTATAAAATCATCTTATAACATTATTTATGTTATTGTTATTATTATCGTGTCCATGGATTTAAAATATTATTATCAAAGTTAGATCAAGTCAAAAGTCTTCACGATAGCGGCCGCTAGCAATGGCGCTGACAGGACTTCAGGACTTCTCTTAAGTTGGCCTCTATTGGCACCATACCCAGTTGCAAAACATGGGGAGGGAATGCTGGGCACTCCAGAATGTGCTTAGGGTTAGGAAAGCGTTGGGGCAATTTCTGCAGGGGATGTATTCCCTGGTCTTGTCTGAGAGAATCTTCATCCCTCTGTAATGATTAGCTCTGAGTCTGCTAATAACTGATGTCAACTTCCTAGGGTAGTTGAAGTCCGTGATTAGTGGCTTCTTAAAGTTATGAGGAATGAGTCGGATTTTTGGCAACTGCGTTAGCATCTGCAAGTGATGGTAGTCCTGGGTTGATCATTGTCCCTGGCTTCTTTGGCTAAAGAGTCAGCGCATTCGTTGCCCTCAAAGTTGACATGTGCAGGAATCCATTGAAGATGACATGATTTGTCTCTAACATTATTTATAAATTCTATTTATATTTCATTTCAGCTAATAGATATGAAGATAAAATAATACGACCAGAAGCGGAGGTTGATCGATTTACTGCAGTTCGTAAGTGTTTTGAATACAATGATTTTTTTTCTTTTAAGCTTTTTTTTAATACTTTTAATAAATAACAGAAAGTCTAGTTATACGTCATAAAATGTAGGTTGATAAAATTTTATTTTGTAAATTAATGAGTATGTTATGTTGTTAAAATGTAAATATTTATATTACTTAGGTTAAATTTTTCATTAGTGGATGTAGGAAACTGATTTTCATATAGAGAGAAATATTTTACTTAAAAATTAAACAAGTAATATAAAAAAAAAAATTCAAGTCAATTCCTACTTTTTTTTCACTCTATTGCAGAAAGTCCATCATAAATAATTTTCATTCATTTTTTTAAGTTTATCTGAGCCATCTATTGGTAGATATATGCAACCTAAATCAAAAAAAAAAAACTAAAATTAGTTAATAAAATTTAATGAATGAATTAATATTTGAAAAAACTGTATTTACATCAAGTGTCATCCACTACATGTTAAAAACATGTATTTGAATTTGAGTGGACGAATAAAAAGTATTTTATGAACGATTGAAAATTTGAACAAGATATATATAGGGAGAGTGTGAGCTAATAGAAGGAATTGAAAAACAAGCTGTTATTTTTATTTTTAATGACACCAGCTCTATTTACACATTTACAAATTAATATAACGTTAATAAATTTTACGTCGCTTTAGCTATTTACCATCACATGAAAATAACTGTTCTTTCTCTTCTTTCAATTCCTACTATTAGTTCACACTCTCCTTATATATATTTATATATCTTGTTCACATTTTCAATCGTTAATAAAATACTTTTTATTCATCCACTCAAAGTTCAAATACATTTTTTAAACTTGTAGTAGATGGCACTTGATGTTAATACAGTTTTTTCAAATATTAATTCAGTAATTAAATTTAATTAATTTTTAATACTTTAAATAGAGTTTTAGAAGTTTGTAATGAAACTTGAAATCAACAGGCAGTAGTTCAATCGGTAAAATGCAAGAATTTTAGTATTTTTCAAGTGAAGGTGAATAAATCTAGTTCAATTCTTGCGAAAATCAATAATTTTTTTGATAAATTTTTGGAAATTTTTTCTTTAAGTAGACGTTTTATCCAAATGATTTTCGAGAGTGAGTTAGAAGTTGTGGCTTAGTGGTTAGAATGAAGGATTTTTCTCAAAAAATAAAATTGAAGGAATTTTATTTTGTCATTAATATTGTGATTCTGTCAATATTCTATACATATTTATATTAATTGTAATTATTTAATAAAAAGTAACTAAAATACAATTTTTCTTTGTTGACCTAAGTAGGAATTGACTTTAAATTTTTTTTAAATTAATTAAAAAAATTTCAGAACGAGAGGCATCACTTGATTATATTAAGCAAACCTTTAGTGCTGCCATCTGTTGAGACTATTTAAAACTAATAAAATCCAACATGTCTAAGAACAAACTTTTAAAAAACTATAAGACAACCACATATTGATCTGCTTGTCAATTTTATGAACATTTTATAATATTTACTAAAATATTTCTCTCGTATTATGAGTTTTTATTATAAAATAATGTGTTAAATTCTAGGATTACTTTCATGAACCATTAATAAATTCTATCCATGCGATAAAACTTTATTCAATGATTTATAATTTAGCGAACACATTTTAATGAATATTAATTTGCGTCCTTTTTTGTATATTTTTAGCAAGTTTTATCTAAATAAGATTACCCAAACAACAAAGAAGCTTCGAGTTATTCAACCCAATCGTAAGTTTCGCTACAAATTTTTTTGCTTAATTTGACTGCAGAAAACTCGTAAATAATTTTTTTTTTTTTCATTTCGTCTTATTGCAGTTCGTTATAATGAAGATAGTATAGGTTTCTCAACAAAAAAGTATCACTGGACAAGAGCAAGTAAGTTATGAAATTTTATTTTGATTATTTTTTTTCTGTTAATGTATATAAAATAAATACGATTAATATCATTTTAATGCATTATATTTATCGCATGGCACCAATTGTGACATAGATGCTACGTAGCTGGCTAATGTCAGGAGGAACATTGTGCCATAGTCGATAGTTCTCCCGATTCATGGCTGTAAACCTATATAGCTACCTTTCAATTGTCAACTATTTTTAAATGTAAACACCGATAGATGGCGCCACCAGCACAAAAATGTAATTAAGGGTGGCGCTACGAGGACTCCTAAGAACAAGGATGGATGTAAGCAATGAAGGTTGGTGCTTGGTGATGGCTCTAAAACATATATAAAATGTTATTCAATTATATTCCATTTTAAATCACTATTTCGTTTTATTTAATGAAAGAAAACGCTATCACAGTAGAGTCAAATTTGAACCCATTGGTAGTGTTGGGAGTAGTCAAACAAGAAAACTCGATAGTTGTTATGGCAGTATATGTTATGAGTTTTGTATAGGTTGTCAGTCTGCCTGGTGGAAGTTTTATTGATTTTCATTCATATAATACTCAAATGCGGAACAGAACCCCTAAAAAGCTCCTCCAGGAAGGTACTGTCCTTACCTCACAGCCCTTCGGTGACTTGTTCGTAGCATACATCAATGAATTCGACTTCCACTACTGTTCAAGAAAAATTAATTACTAGTGTGAAAATCGAGTAAATGATTTTGAAAGTTCCCCGCATGAACAATCGGATTGCTCAGCTGACATGTTCTTTAATAAAACACTCAAATGTCGAGCTGTTATCATCATCATCATCATAACTGGCCCGACAGTCCGTTGTGGGCCTTGGCCTTCTTTAAAAGATCCAGCCAGGCTGTTCTCCTCTTGGCCGTGGACCTCCAGTTTTTTATCTCAATAACATTCAAATCAGAGTCTAAGTAGTCGACCCATCTCTTTGTCGGTCTTCCCTTGGTCGCTGTCCAAAAGGGATTGCATTGAAAACCCTCAAAGCAACTCTATCACTTTTTTCATTCTCATGAGATGACCGATCCATCTCATTCAGTTCAGTTTAACAAATTTTTAGAATGTCAATATCTCTAAAAGGTTTGTAAAGTTCAAAATTGTATCTTCTTCGCCAATTTCCATTGTCATTGATACCACCAAAAATAGCTCGTAGCACTTTTCTTTGCCAACAATTTCTCTTTTCTTGCTATTAGTGTCCATGTTTCAGATGCACAAGTCAACACTGTTTGTACAGAGAGTTTTGTACAGTAAAATTTTAGTTCTTCTTTTAATCAGGTGGGATCTTAATTGGCTTCTAAGACCAAATAGGCAGCGATTGGCAGTCGAGCTGTTATACTTGAATGTATTCTCACAAGCTTCTCTAGCGTTATACTAAGTAACGCATCAATTTTTACAACCACGAATATCAGAATATAATAGATTGTGTATACATAAATGTACGTACATACAAGGCGTTCAGTTGATACGGCGCGAAACAGAGCTTAAGCAATTTAATTTCTATACGTTCTTGAAAAAGAACAGATTATCTAAAGTCTAAGAAATTTCACATGAAATCATCCATTTGTTTTCAAAGACATAGTTTCATCTTCCATATAAGACTTGACATTGCGTATACTATGGTCGCTAATATTATTGTTGTTTTTACTTTTCAGCTAGAAAATATTATGAGACCAAACGAAATACAATAAAACGATTTGTACCTCTTCAAAGTAAGTGATTGTTATATTTTTTTTTTTTTTACATGAAATATTCACAAATTAATTTGATATTGCTATTATATATATTTTATAACTTGTTTAAGACCTTTAAAGGAAACAATACAGCATTCCTTTCTCTTTTAAATTTTTAGTTTTGAAGGACAGTTTATATTGACAACGATTTAATTTCTATGATTTCTTGAAATCTGAATTTGAATAAATGGATTCTATTAGCAGTAATTGCATATTTGTTTTTTAAAAAATGAAACATAATTTTAACATAACGAATTTGCTATCTGCAATTAAATAAAATTATTCTTATAAAATAACGCAAAAAAACTTTATTCAAATAAAATATAATAGAAGTATTCTAAATAATTTGGGAACATTCTAAAGTGGTCCAATGTTGATTCCTGTTGCTACTACAAAAAGGGGAAAGGTACATAAAGTTGTGCCATCTGTAAGTTGAACTCTGGACCTTTTAAGTAACTTCCTACCATATGTAAAATGTTCATACCCAGAGTAGATGCAGGAACGTATGGCTTGGTTCTTCTGGTAAACTTTGAACCAAAAGTTCCTCAAATCAGAAAGATAGCATGCTAATCATCAATTTCACTGTAAGCAATGTAAATAGTTATTGTTGTTGTTCCTGGACACTGACCTCGGGTTATTCATTGAGAATACGATAAATGCACAACAGGTTCAGCGTTAAACAAGTGTGACTTCTGGAATGATTCGCCCCCTCCGTCATGATTGTACCAGTTCATAAATGATATAAATAATAATAATAATTAATAATGATTGTCCTAAATGACATAAATAATGATTAATAATGACTAAAGATTGTTTTAAATTATCCAAATAATGATTGATTAAAATAATGATAATCTTTTATGATTTTTCATCTAAGTAGCATTTTTAACACTATCTTAATTTATACTGTTTCATTTTTCAGCTGCTTACTTTGTCAAAAAAAGAAGAAATTGCCCACAACCGTAGTTGAACGTTATAAAACCAAGTAAGTCTTATAGCAATCTTAAATAATTTTTTTTCCTCGATTAAAATAATAACCAACAATAAGAATAATTTTTAAATAATTTAAATAATTTAATTATTTAATTCATAAGGGAAACTGAGACTTCAGCGTGCAATAAAAACAAGTAATATAAAAAAAACATTTTTTAAGTCAGTTCCAACTTTTTTTTTCATTAAATTGCAGAAAAGTCTTTTACAAATAAAGTTGAAATTTTCTCTTACATCTGGCGCCATCTATTATTAGATACATACAACTTAAATCTAAAATTAATTAATTAAATTTAATTATTGAATTAATATTTGAAAAAAATTGTATTAACATCAAGTGTCATCCACTACGAGTTAAAAAAAATGTATTTGAACTTGAGTGAATGAATAAAAAGTATTTTATGAACGATTGAAAATTTGAACAAGATATATATAGGGAAGGTGTGAGCTAATTGTAGGAATTGAATGACGTATATTTTGAACAACGTTTTATTGATATTAATTTTAAATTAAAGGCATCAGAAATGAAATTTCTCAGCTTTATAATAGTCATAATTGTTTATTAATTTAAAACGAAAGTTACGTTTGCAATTATAAATAATTATGTAATTGCAGTTTAAATTCATGCCACAAATTTTGGATTATGAAAATATACTGAAATTTAGGTAGATTTTCTGTAAAATTTCTTTACGTAAAGCTGCATGTATTATAATAAGGATTCGAATAAGGATGAACATCACTTATAATGAAAGTTAAAAACTAATTCCTCAAAGGTAAAAGTGTAATTAATTTTTACTAATATAATTAAAAATTTTGTTTTAATTTAGAAACTATTAAATGAAAAATATGATAATCACTATATAAATAATACCCTTATCTAATAATGTGAGAAATTTTAGGATAACAGCTAGAAAAAACTTTTAAGAAAAGTGCACCAATTTATAAAAATATAGCAATTTGAGAAAAATGCATTTAAGGATAATTTATTCAATTTAAAAGATAATTTCTAAAGTCTTCAAAAACTACATTTACCTGTTGCAATTTTTTTTTTTTATAAATACTGTTTTTAAGAATATGTTAGAACGTAGCTTTTTAGTTAGTAGATTGAAGTGGCAGAATGTTGTCAATATAACGCCCATTAAATCATCAAATATTAGACTTGGAATGTAATTTTCTAATAATTATGAACAGAATAACAGATACACAGAATAATGAAACATTGTTGAATAGAAAACAATGGCAAATTAAAATTCAATCTATAAACAAAAACAAATATAGTATATTATTTCTTGTATTGAACACGACTTTTTTTTTTTAGTCCGCAAATTGCACTGGAGAGTACTATCCTTATAAAATGTATTAAAGGACCAAAAATTAGATTCTGAATGTACTTTTCAGATGATTGTGAACAGAATAAGAGATATATAGAAAAATAAGTTAAAAAGAAACTAATAATTATAAATGATCTTTTAATATAAAAAATAAATTAAAAAAATTATTTTATATTTTATCTTGCATTGAAGTTTTGTTTAATCCATGGATTGCAATTGCAGAACATTGTGTATATAAATTGCATTAAATGATCAAAAATTAGGATAATGATTTTCTTGAAGGATCCAAACAATAATTGATAGTGAATAATTATTGTCTTAAAGGATTCAAATAATGGACTTGTAAAGAATAAGGATAAGTTCTTTAGTCCATGGATTGCAATGGTAGAACATAGTGTTTAAAAAGTGCATTAAATGGAACAAAAATTAGGTTTTGAATGTAATTTTTCTGATGTTTATGAACATAATAATAGATATGCATAATAATAAAATAAGTTATATAAAAAATAATCATTAAAAATTATCTTTCAATATATAAAGAAAATTAAAAAAATTTTGTTACATTTTATTTTGCATTGAAAGAAGCTTTTTTAGTTCATCAATTGCAATGGCAGAACAATGGGCTTATAAATTGCATTAAATGATCAAAAATTAGGATAAAGATTGTCTTAAATTATCTAAATAATGATTGATGATGAATAAGAATTGTTTTAAATGATCCAAATAATTATTGATAATGAATAAGTTCTTTGTCTTAAATGACATTTTAAATGATCCAAATAAGGATTGATAATGAAAATGGATTGCCTTAAATGATTCAAATAATAATATGCATAATAATAATGATTGTATTAAATCCAAATAAGGATTGGTAATTAAAAAGGATCGTCTTAAATTATCCAAATAATGACTGGTAATGAATAATGATTGTATTAAATGATCCAAATAAGGATTGGTAATTGAAAAAGATCGTCTTAAATGATCCAAATAATGACTGTAATGAATAATGATTGTATTAAATGATCCAAATAAGGATTGATAATTAAAAAGGATTGTCTTAAATGATCCAAATAATGACTGGTAATGAATAATGATTGTATTAAATGATCCAAATAAGGATTGGTAAATAAAAAGGATCGTCTTAAATGATCCAAATAATGACTGTTAATGAATAATGATTGTATTAAATGATCCAAATAACTGTTGATAATGAAAAAGAGTCGTCTTAAATGATCCAAATAATGACGTAATGAATAATGATTGTATTAAATAATCCAAATAGAGGGTTCTGATAATGAAAAAGAGTCGTTTTAAATTATCCAAATAATGACTGTAATGAATAATGATTGTATTAAATGATCCAAATAAGGGTTGATAATGAAAAAGAGTCGACTTAAATGATCCAAATAATGACTGGTAATGAATAAGGATAAGCTTTCTTTAGTCCATGGATTGCAATGGCAGAACATTGTAATTATAAAGTGCATTAAATGATCAAAAAGATTAGGATAAAGATTCGTCTTAAAATTATCTAAAATAATGATTGATAAATGTTCCAAATAAGTAATTGTTTTAAATGATCCAAATAATTATTGATAATGAATAAGGTTTGTCTTAAATGACATTTTAAATGATCCAAATAATGATTGATAATGAAAAGGATTGCCTTAAATGATCCAAATAAGGGTTAAAATGATATTGAATGATTGTATTAAATGATCCAAATGTTCTTATAAAGTGCATTTGGTAATTAAAAAGATTGTCTTAAATTATCTAAATAATGATTGATGATGAATGAATTGTTTTGTATTAAATGATCCAAATAAGAGTCTTTGACATTTTAAATGATCCAAAAAAATTGATAATGAAAAGGATTGTCTTAAATGATCCAAATAATGACTGATAATGAATAATGATTGTATTAAATGATCCAAATAAGGGTTGGTAATTGAAAACGAGTCGTCTTAAATTATCCAAATAATGACTGGTAATGAATAATGATTGTATTAAATGATCCAAATAAGGGTTGGTAATGAAAAAGAGTCGTCTTAAATTATCCAAATAATGACTGTTAATGAATAATGATTGTATTAAATGATTCCAAATAAGGATGGATAATAAAAAGGATCGTCTTAAATTATCCAAATAATGACTGGTAATGAATAAGGATAAGCTTTCTTTAGTCCATGGATTGCAATGGCAGAACATTGTTCTTATAAAGTGCATTAAATGATCAAAAATTAGGATAAAGATTGTCTTAAATTATCTAAATAATGATTGATGATGAATAAGAATTGTTTTAAATGATCCAAATAATTATTGATAATGAATAAGGTTTGTCTTAAACGACATTTTAAATTATCCAAATAAGGATTGATAATGAAAAGGATTGCCTTAAATGATCCAAATAATAACTGTTAATGAATAATGATTGTATTAAATGATCCAAATAATGATTGTATTAATTGATCCAAATAAGGATTAGTAATTAAAAAGGATCGTCTTAAATGATCCAAATAATAACTGGTAATGAATAATGATTGTATTAAATGATCCGAATAAGGGTTGATAATGAAAAAGAGTCGTCTTAAATGATCCAAATAATGACTGGTAAAGAATAAGGATAAGCTTTCTTTAGTCCATGGATTGCAATGACAGAACATTGTTTTTATAAAGTGTATGAAATGATCAAAAATTAGATTATCAATGTAATTTTTTTCTGATGATTACGAACATAATAACAAATATGCAGAATAACAAAACAACTTATATAAAATAATAATCATTAGAAATTCTGTTCCAGTTTATAAATAAAATAAAATCAACTGTATCATATAATTTCTTGTACAGAATGCAACCATTATGGCCCATGGATTGTGGTGGCAGGGAACTGTTCCCTAACAGCTCCAATCGAAGCGATCTTAAGAGAATCGCCAGGCTGTGAAATGGTGAACGACCTCGAGTGCAGACTTGAAGACACGCTGGAGGACTACACCAAGAGTGAACGTTCCGTCACTTGTGATGCGAGACGTGGCTTCAGTTGCATGGCTGGCGAGGCAGCCTACAGTGGAGAAAGTAATGTCATTGCACCAAATAACAGGACAGGTGCAGACAACGATACTGCTGCAGATTGCTGCTGTGAAAAGTTTGAAGTCAGAGTGCAATGTTGTGGTGAGTTTGTGATTGTTTCAAGTATTTGAAATGCCATATATTGTCCTCATAACAAGTATTAAATACCATTAACTAAATTAAATTAAAATAAATTAATTAAATTAAAATAAAATAGTTTTTTTTTTATTTTTAATTTAATTTAGTTTTATTTTATTTTATTTATATGTTAATTTATTTTATTTTATTTGAATTTAATTTAAATAGGTTAATTTATTTTATTTTAATTTAATTTTTTTATTTTAATTTAATTTATTTTATTTTAATTTATTTTATTTTAATTTAATTTAATTGAATATATGTTAATTTATTTTAATTTAATTTAATTTATATGTTAATTTATTTTATTTTAATTTATATGGTTATATGTTAATTTATTTTATTTTAATTTAATTTATTGTATGTGTTAATTTATTTTATTTTAATTTAATTTCATTTATATTTAATTTATTTTATTTTAATTTGTATGTGTTAATTTATTTTATTTTTAATTTAATTTAATTTATATGTTAATTTATTTTATTTTTTTAATTTAATTTATATGTTAATTTTATTTCATTTCCATTTTTTATTTTTTTCAATTTAATTTAATTTATATGCTAGTTTATTTAATTTTAATTTTATTTTATTTATATGTTAGTTTATTTTATTTTAATTTAATTTAATTTATATGTTAATTTATTTTATTTTTTTAATTTATTTTACTTTAATTTTTTATTTATATGTTAATTTATTTTATTTTAATTCAATTTAATTTAGTTAATTTATTTTATTTGTATTTAATTTAATTTATATGTTAATTTATTTTATTTTAATTCAATTTAATTTATGTTAATTTATTTTATTTTAATTCAATTTAATTTATATGTTAATTTATTTTATTTTAATTCAGTTTAAAGTCCTCAAAATAAATGATCGAAACAATAGATTCAGAATGCACTTTTCTGATGATTACGAACAAAATAACAGATACACAGAATGTATTTTGAATAGAACACAATGACATTAAACATTAAGCTAATTTTTTCAGGATAATTTTAATTTACATTATAATATTAAAAGAAAGATTTAACATTAAACATGGAATATAGCTTTGCTCACATCGTTATATACAGTCTTTTATATATATATATAATCTTAAAAATTCTCATTTATTAAAAATACAATGATATAAGGATGCACACGATTGGCTATCAGGAACGGCTTTTATCAAAACAGCCCTATGATTGGATGACAGGAAAGGCTTCTTCCCTCCCACAATTTATACTAAAACATCACATTTTACACAATGCCAAATTAGCAGTTTGTTACATTTCCATAATATTTTTATTTTAATTTAATTTTTATAAAAATCTGCATTCACAAATTAATCAAATGTAATTTCTTTTATTGTTTCAAAAATATTATCACTAAACTTCATTATAATGTCGTCCATCTCAAAAGCAGAATGAAGTTACATAAATTCATTATATAATGCTATGAAATGCACTACTATATTAACTTCGACTACTTATTTATTTATTTTTTTTTTTATTTAAAAAAATATAAATTTAAAATAAATATAAAATTAATTTTATTATAAAAATAAAAATTAAGCTTAATTTTCCCTTTCTTTAACTTTATAAAAAATTGCTTTAAATGTGGAATTATTTTTTATTTTCAGGTTATAACGAAAGGGTGACGGCTCCTGCCCCCGGTCTATTCCGCTATGAAGTAAAAGGTAACATTCTCTTACATATTTCCTTTCTGTGGATTATTATTTATATGGAAAAAAATTAATTTCATATAAAAAAATTTTTGTATTATAGGAAGAGCTCAGCATAAAACAATGCTACCACCAAGAACTGATATTGTGGTCAATATTCCAAAACGTAAGGGTGTTTTTTAATCCTCTGTCATATAAATAATGTTTTGCCATTTGATTTTCTTAGTTTCTCCATTTATACATATATATATATATATATATATATATATTATATCTTATATATATATATTTATATATATATATATATATATATATATATATATATCTTAGTCCACACTTTCCCTTCGCCCTCAATATCATCTAACCGTTATGGTCTACACTCAACAGCCAAAACGGTATGACCACCTGTCAATAACGAGTTGGTCCACAGCCTTTCCCATCACACACAGAAGTAAGTGAAAGAATAATTCTTCTTACTCTCCAGCAGCAGTTAAATACCACTTCCACCTGATCACGTGCCTTCCACGTCATCCAGGCGAGTTCATTGCAAAATGTAGGGGTGGTCATAATGTTTTGCCTCTTGAGTGTATTTTAGAACTATCTATCCGTAATCGATATTCTCCACCGGTATCTCAAAAGGGACTTTCACACTATCTCCATGAAGAATAGTTCAAAATTGTTCTAAACACTATTCAGCCTTTGTATGATACGATTCCCAGGCGAATCTAAATTGTATTGCATGTCGAAAGCAGTCCTGTGCCATATTAGTAAAAGGTTTCAATCTAACTCTAGGGTGTTTCCATTACTTTAATAACCACCTGTACATACAGGGTGATTATAATTAAAGCCTCCTCTTCAAAATGCTGTAAAATAGGACCACTCGTCACAATGAGTTCAAATTTGAACCGAAGATACTTGAAGAAGGAGGAGGAAACGGTACGGCATCAAAAGAGTTCCAAAGTGTATTAATAGATGGCGCTGTAAGCGACATAAAGAAAGTGAATTCGGCTGCCAGTGATATTTATCGAAAATGAATAATAGGAATCGAAATTTGCATTCGGCACGAGTTGCACATTAAGCCAACTGCAGTGCTCAATGTGCTTGATTGTTTTGGTTTTTGACGGAAAAAATGGCTTGCAACTCATTCAACAGTTGTGACACTGTTAATGAGTAATGGAAAGCCCATCCACCGCGACAAAGTTATACCAGATTGAAAGAGAAAAATTGTTGGAAATTTTTTTTATGTCATACCGTTTTCCCTTCAAGTATCTTCAGTTCAAATTTGAACTCATTTTGATGAGTGGTGATGAGTGTATATTCAAATGTTGTTGACTTAGTTATCGGTCTTACAATGCTTAAATAAGCACACACAAATAAAATACAAACAACAATAACAAAAAAAATTCAGGAAAATTATGTTATTAAAAATGCGCTGAAAACTGTTCTCAGGTTGGCAATTTGGCCATTTTCTCAGTAGGTGGTTGATACCTTATTAATAGTCTAGCATGAATAATGATACTAAAATGCTTCAGAATTTATGACATTTAAAAAACAAAAAAAATTACTTGTATTTAGGAGTTCATGAAAATTAAACTGGAAAATGTTCTGTTATATTTAAATAGTTAAGAGTAAAAGGTAATATATATTATACCCAAATTTATACTGATTTGGAAAGCGTTCGGATGTCTTCTGACAAAGTAATGTTTAAAATTAATCTTAATTTTTTTAAATTGTATTTAGGTGTATTTAAATACTTAATTGAATGATAAATATTAAATAAAGAACAAATAGAATAATTTCTAATCATTTGATAGTTGCTATTTACCATGCTGGCTGAATTTCTAGTTAGTTGCATATATTGGTGGAGTCCCTATCACCCAGAAGAAATTAGCTTAGAAGAATGAAATTTAGGCAAAGTATTTGTTTAGATAGCATAGCTGAAGGGCCTGGATGGTCGAGTGGCTAGCGCTCTGCCGCTCGGTACCACAGGTTTCGGGTTCGGGTCCCGAGTCCCGGTGACCATGGATGTTTGTAGTGGTTCGGAATCCACTTTTTAAGCCGTAGGTCCCGGTCTCCTATGACAGTAAGAGCATTACGGAGCAAAAGTCAGACTACCTACGGGGTAATAAGGGTGCTGGTGCTTATAAGGGTGCTCCGGGTGCTGCAAAGGTGCTAAGGGTGCTCCATCACAACAGAAGCTGCTTCCTTCCCCTTCAACCATGAGTCCATACGGGTTCGTGGGTTTTGTCTGAATTAGAAATCTACCAAGTGGGATAAGTAACAACAGCAACCAACTGCTAATATTTATATATAAACCTATCTATCCGATTCAACTGTCGTTAAAATGGGGGCTTTAATTAACTGATGATATAAACTGCTAAATTATAAATTCTCCTATATCCGAAGCACAACTCCTCCCAGCGCCATCTAGCTTCGAGTTCCAGTATCACTGCTAAATGTAACAGTTAATTGCTTATTTCGTTAATGTAGGGAATTTAACAGTTACGTTTCCATTTGCACATGTTTAGTAGTAAATTGCTTTCCGGAAGGAATTTTAAAAGTATTACCTCATTTGCGTATCTCATGGGAGAAACTCTGAAAATTTCAGCCAGCCAGCCAGCCTGGCAGACAATGTGTATGCGAGATGCTAATACACATTGTCGTAATAATATCGAGTCACCTCGTTTCTGAAAGGAGTAATAGCAGGACACCTCCAGCGGATTCTCCATTTTAAGTACCCACAGGGCACATAACTAGGGTGTTAATTTGTGTTTGCGTTCAAAAATACTAATTAATCTATATCTATCTCTTCTGAATGTGTATTATTTTAGAAATTTAGTTGTTTTATTTTTATTTCTGTATTTTATTTGTTGTAGCCAAATTTTATCAAGAGCATATGGATGCAACTGAAGCTGACGTAGTGCGTATGACATTGACTAGTAAGTACAAAAAAAAATCTTTTTTTTAATTTTGTTCGAAGAATTCTGTTCTAAAATTTTCTTAGTCTGATGAATGATGTAATTAATGTTTCTGAAACATTATTACAGATTTAATTAAAGTTTTTGAAACTTTAAATAAAAGTTTAAATGGAATTGAGTTTTCTTACTTAAAATTTTAAATTGATAAAATTTTACCAATATGATTATAAAAAATTTCGATCTAATATTTTTATTAAAATCAATAACTTATTTATTGGAAGGACAGGGGGAAAGGAGGATCGATGTCAAAAGGGGGGGGAAAGGGGATATCACAGTGGAGAAACGATATCACATTATTAATTAAACGATTATTAAACGATATCACATTGTCAATTAAACGATATCACATTATGAATTAAACGACTGAATTAAACGATATCACATTATCAATTAAACGATTATTAAATGATATCACATTATCAATTAAACGATTATTAAACGATATCACATTATCAATTAAACGATATCACATTATTAAACGATTATGAATTAAACGATATCACATTATCAATTAAACGATTATTAAACGATATCACATTATGAATTAAACGATATCACATTATCAATTAAACGATTATTAAACGACATCACATTATCAATTAAACTATATCACATTATGAATAAACGATAAACGATATCACATTATGAATTAAACGATATCACATTATGAATTAAACGATATCACATTATGAATTAAACGATATCACATTATTAATTAAACGATTATTAAACGATATCATTATTAATTAAACATTTATCAATTAAACGATATCACATTATCAATTGGGGCCTGAATGATCGAGTGGCTAGCGCTCTGTCGCTCGGTACCACAGGTTTCGGGTTCGAGTCCCGGCGGTGCCATGGATGTTTATAGTGGTTCGGAATCCACTTTAAGCCGTAGGTCCCGGTCTCCTATGACTGTAGGAGCGTCACGGAGCAAAAGTCAGACTTCTACCTACGGGTGCTCCATCACAACAGAAGCTGCCCCTTTCCCACCATCCATAAGTAGATCACTCATGAGATGTCCATCCCGCACTGCAGGACATTGAGGATTAATCACAAACAAACATTATCAATTGAACGATATCACAAATTGCCTTTTACATTGAATCTTGATTTCAAATATGGTTATTGCATTAAAATGTAGCTTTTATTCCATGAAATAAATGGTATGAAAAAATTTTCCTTTTCAGAGGGAATATATTTTCAAAGACGAACACAAACGACATCGAAGCTGCTTGTCAGACAGCCTCAAAGTATGTAGTATCATTTTTTAATCTGTAGTATCAATATATTTATACTTTGTAAATTTCTGACAAACCCATTCAATATATTTTTGCTTTTAGACGACATGTCTGCAGATTCAATAGATGCTCCTAGGCCAAAAATGATCAGACTCACAGTTAGTAAGTAACAATATTGTATTTTTTAAAATATACTGCTGTGCCCAAAAAATAAGACCCATCACTTTTTTTTTTTTTTTTCAAAAACCTTTTTTTTAATTATTCTTCCAAATTTATTTCATCCCCTTCAAAGTAATTCCCCCGGACATAATGCACTTAAGCCAACTTTTTTTCAATACTCAATGCTAAAAAGTCATCGGCAGGGATAGCCTTCAAAGCGCGCGCGGATTCACGTTGAATCTCTTCAATCGACTCAAAACGGTGTCCCCGGAGTGGTCTTTTGAGTTTAGGTAATAATCAGAAGTCGAACGGGTGAATACGGCGGTTGTGGAACGATATGAGTTTCATTTTTGGCGAAAAAGTCACGAAGAATCAAGGCAGTGTGAGCTGGCGCATTCAATGTTTTCGGTACCAATCGAGATTTGACGCGTTTGAGGCCCAGAATGGAATTGACCTATCCTTTTGAAATTACAACATCATCAGCAAGGTCTCTCATTGTAAATCGGAGGTTTGCAAGTACCACTTCTAAACATTTCTTTCCGATATAGAAATGCTCACTGACTGCCTTCTGCAACATTCTATACCTTTCTACAAACGCAATTTAATGCAAGTTCTTTGCTCAATGAATTCAGATATTTCAAAAATCGCCGGAATCAGTTTTAGTGTCTCACAAAAGAAAAGTGTTACTCAAGCACTAATGAATATTTTGACGTCAAATTTCACACAGACGTCAAGGACACTGCCAGCAACCTAAAAAAAAATAAATAAATAAAATTCCATAAACCTGGGAATTTTGAATTGAACATTGGTCTTACTTTTTGGACACAGTAGTAGTACTGTTTTACACTAATTTTTCGACTTATTATATGTCCAAAAATACATAATTTCAAAACACATTTATATTTATTTATTTCTTTGGAATTCTAAAATAGTAATAAAAAATTGTAATTCACTTTCAATATTTATAGAGATGTCAAAACATATATTAATTAATGTATAGGGTTGAAAATAAAACAGAGGTATGAATGAATTTAATATATATATATATCCAACATAATCTGTCAATAAAAAGAATATAACGTGAAGTAACATGTTTCTTTTGTATTTAAAACGACATTCGAATGATGTGGCATTAAAATTAAGAGTATTTATTGTTTAACTGGGCTTTTTTTTTAGTCAATTTTTCTTTTTTTCTGTATAAAAATAAACAATTACAGATTGATTTATCCTCCAGTAAATCATGTAAATTTGTTATTGGACAAAAATCCTTTAAATTCTGTATGCATCTTATTTTTAGACAAAACTGATTTTGTCTTGGGTTCTGATTTATTTTTGCGTGAACTCATTTTGTGACTGGAAAGCAACAGTTTTCAGTAATGAGATGCCGATTAATTCGTATTATAGGAATCCTAATATATTTTGTATGCGCACTATATATATAATTACTTATAAGACTCTAATAAGATCGATTGTCACGTATGCTGTAGAAACGTGGACATTAAACGCTAAGAACTTGGATTAAATCAGAACCTTTTAGAGTAAAATTTTGAGAAACATTTTAGGACTAAGAGTTGACAATAATATATGGATTAGAAGACCAAACAAAGAAATTGAACGCCTAATTAACAAGTAATATAAAAAAAAAAAAAATTAAGTCAATTTCTACTTTTTCACTCTATTGCAGAAAGTCCTCTATAAATAATTTTCATTAATTTTTTTAAGTTTATCTGGTGCGCCATCTATGGGTAGATATGTGCAACTTAAATCTAAAAAAACTATAATTAATGAATTAAATTTAATTACTGAAATAATATTTGAAAAAAACTGTATTAACATCCAGTGTCATCCACTAAAAGTTCACAATTTGAACTTGAGTGGATGAATAAGAAGTATTTCATGATCTATTGAAAATTTGAACAATATATATATATATAGGGAGAGTGTGAGCTAATGGTAGGAATTGAAAAATAGAGACATTGTGAAATACATCAAGTCACAAAAGAATCCGCTGGCTCGGACATGTACATCGCAGAGATGAGGGAAACATCATTAAAAGGATTATGTTGTGTAAATTGTTTAACAATAGAAAGAGAGGAAGACCAAGAGTAAGGTGGATTGATAGTGTCGAGGATGATCTTAGACAACTGAGAATTATTAACTGGAAGAGATTGAATTGAGCGAGACAAATAGAGAGCTGTCGTGTTGGAGGCCTGCACAAGGTTGTAATGCCAGTAAAGAAGAAGAATATATAATTATAAATTTTAATATAAATGTAGACAAGCTAATCCAACAGTATATTTCTAAGTTTCATCTAACAAAACGATCGACTTGGCTTTGAAAAGGAATGAAACTTTTTAAGCTTTTACCCAAATATTCATAAATATGTAATAAGTTGTGTTAAGGATTTATTTTTTTATCTTGAAATGTGTTTTTACTTATGGTGGTTATTTTTATTGTAGCACCAAGATATTATCAGGAACGCTTGACAGCTACCACGTCCAGAGAAGTTTTTGGTAACAGCAAAGCGTAAGTTGTTTTTTGTCTCAATTTTAGAACATTAGATAGTATTCATTTTACGATTACTAATTTAATTTTATGTAACATATCCTGTAATGGTATTAACGTTTATTACTTGATTATTAACTATGATGGATATCTGAAACTCATGAACATAAGAAAAGGGAAGGACCAATATTTACACTACTTTGCAGTGTTTAACACTTTCACAGCGATCTCGCACTAGCGCGTGATGTAAAGCTATAGTATTCAGTTTAGTTACAGTAGTATACAGTATATAGCAGTTATACAGCATAGTACTGATGTGTACTGTATACTATAGTACACAGTATATAGCAGTCATACAGTAATGTACAGTACGGTACACAGTGTATTACACAGTATAGTGTATAGTATAGTACAGTATAATGACGTTACTTATGACATTGAAGAATTCACTCCTCCTCAAAGTGCCTATGGTATTTTGGATCGTATATCATCATAACCAATTAATGATAATCCATTTATATTAAATATTGTTAGCGATAAAGTATCACAGAAAAATATTGTGTTTTGTCCCTTATTTTCATTATTTTGTTTCATTTTTACTCATCCTGCACCAACGCGTAATGTGGCATTTAGGAAATAATTTCACCGCACTAATCACGCACTGGCACGCAGTCAAAATATTCACCAGTGCGTTATTGGCACAATGGCAAAATATTCAACAGTGCGTCCTGGCGCACCCTTTTAGAACCATTGCTGAAGTGGCTCATTGAAGAGTGAGAAGAAATGTTAGAGCTTCAAAGCTGTTCTAAATTTGCATCTATATATGAAAATAAATGGGCTGATCTATTCACAAGGATCCTTCATCCTTCTTCACAACACCCTTCTTCTACTTCTCCAGAAACGTCAATTTAAGAAAATCAGTCAAGAAGGGGGTCTTCCCTCACTCACTTCTCCATGGAGTAGACACTTTCTCAGCTCATTGTCTGTCATCAATCCCGATGCAATAACTCATGGCGTTGTCCATATTCCATCTGTAATCGTTTCGACTTGTGCAGGTTACACAGACAATCGCTAATTTCATGAGGTCTCATTATCCACGACACTGAATATCTGCTATCAGATTTGAGATCAGAATATCTGCTATTAATTATGATTGTTTTATTATTTAAATTAATTATTTAAATGTTTTATAATCTTAGTAAGAATCAGTGCCTTATTTAAGTAAAATTACTTAATAAAAACAAAATATATTGCTTCTAGCGAAGGAATACCTTGTACGAATACCAAGGCCAAAAACAAGCATTGAGAAATACACCGTCCCTCGTAAGTTATGTTTTTATTAATTATTATATTATGCATTTTTATATTAATTCAATTCTATCTATGCAACTTTTAAATTCGACTGTTTACTTTGATATTATTTTACTGCTATGTGTTAACCCTTATTTCTATTTATTTTTATAAACTGTTACTAATGTTTTCTCTTTTCCTAATTAGTCGCGTAATTAATGAATGTAGTACTGGAAAAAATTAACCATTTCCATTCCTATATCAAAATGTTATTTTTAAAGTATTCTTCTTCCAGTACATGTTTTGTAGTGTCATTTAACACATTACAAATTAGTAATGAATTACAGAGATCTTGCGAATTTTATTATTATTTATTTAATTAGAAAGAGAATTTGAAAGGGAATATCTTTTCGAAAATAACCAGTAATATTTGCCTGTAACGGAGCAGTAATATTTGCCTTTAATCAAATTTTTATAGCGTAAGCAGAAGACGAAAGAGAATTGAAAGGAATACCTTTTCGAAAAGAGCGAACCAGTAATATTTGCCTTTAATCAAATTTTATAGCGTGAGCAGAAGACGAAAGAGAATTGGAAAGGGAATACCTTTTCGAAAAGAGCGAACCAGTAATATTTGCCTTTAATCAAATTTATAGCGTGAGCAGAAAGACGAAAGAGAATGGAAAGGAATACCTCTTCGAAAAGGGTGAACCAGTAATATTTGCCTTTAATCGAAAGAGTAATCAGAAGACGAAAAGAGAATTGGAAAGGGAATACCTTTTCGAAAAGAGTGAACCAGTAACATTTGCATTTAATCAAATTTTTTTGAACTGTTAGATGCAACGCAATGTTTATTTATCGACCTTATTGTTAGCATTTGTGCATCTAAGACATTTTGCAGATACTGGAGATGATCACAAGAGAAATAAAAACAAACACTGAAATCTACTTGGCAAATTTCAACACCATGTATGAACATTCGAGAACGAATGAATAAACTCAGGAATTTGCCAATGTTTAATAATGCACGGGATATATATGAAGCAATTGATTGGAATACTACAAGAATGGCCAGATTCAATAGCCATAGGAATAAAGCAATGTTGAATAGATCAAGAATTTCATGAAAAATGAATTGTTCAAGAATCTCTAAAAGAATATACGAAAATAAGATAAATGCCGTCGTAAATGAGGAATGAAGTATTAAAAAGTCTACAATAAAAGTTATCACATTCAATAGTCAAAAGAATATATCAAAATTTGAATATTCTAGGCATAAATGAAGAATGAAGTATTCCAAATGCAATAAGAAGCACTACACAGCTCGATAAGCACGGGAAAAGGCCCAAAAGTATAAATGTGATAAATTTGAAACTTCAAGAAGAAGGAATTGATCAACGCACTATAGCTATTGAATATGCAAATGTTTAAAATCCCTAGCCAAGACGTGAAATGTGCATCAAAACCATACTACAAAACACTTCAAACGAAAACCAAATTCTCCAAACTCTCCACCAAAATTTGAAATGGAATTTTATTTGCTTGGTATTCATTTTCGGATAACGTCACGGACCCCTAACCAGGACAACATCATGTTCACACATGATAATAAAAAATACATATACCAGCATATGAAAGAATCATTAACAAATAACTACTTTTGTAGGAAAACGGGTCAATTAAGAACAAAGGGAGAGTCAGTATTAAAATCAGGCTTTCGACACTTTTCTAAAAAACAATTTTTCAAAATTTGGGGACCCTTCAACTGAGGTGCCGGTCTCCAAGCACCGAATTGTGAGCATAGTTCAATAAAATAATCATTGAATCTTATAATGGTGAGTAATTCTTATAGATATTGCCCTCAATATATGGCAGAAAAATAGCCATCTAGGGAAGATGGCAGAGAATTTACATAAAACTTTTGTCAGCCATTGGTTGGAATGGTGGACCGAAATGTAGGACATTCCAACTTTCTGATAAAACTGCGCGATTTTCTTTTGCTTGTCTTTAGGCATTCTACTATATTACTTTCGTACTTGTAATGGACTTTTGTAAAAGATTTTTGTAGGAAAACGAGTCAGTTAAGAACTAAATATCAGAGGGGCAGAGTCAGGAGTCAGTATTAAAATTAACCTTTCGACTCTTTTCTAAAAAGTAAGTTTTTTTCAAAATTCTGGGAACTTTCAACTGGAGGTGCCAGTCTTCAAGCACCGAATTTACGTGAGCTTGACAATCGGCAAATAGTTGCACAAACTAATCATTGAACTTCATAATAGTGAGTAATATTTATAAAAACCCATATTTGCCGATCAATATATGGCAGAAAAGGGCAAAGAGTTTACATGCACTTTTGTCAGTCGTTGGTTGGAATGGTGGACCGAACTTACATTTTGTAGAACATTCCAACTTTTGATAAACTGTGCGATTTTCTTTTTGCTTGTCTTTAGGCATTCTACTATATTACTTTGATACTTGTAATGGACTTTTGTAGGAAAACGAGTCAGTTAAGAACTAAAGATCAGAGTCAGGGGAGTAAGTATTAAAATGCATGTAATACCTGCTACTTGTAATGAACTTTTGAAGGAAAATGAGTCAGTTAAAGACTAAATATCAAATGGTGAGTCAGAGTCAGGAGTAGGTATTAAAATACCTGCAATACCTGGTACTTGTAATGGACCTTTGTAGGAAAACCAGTCAGTTAAGAACTAAAAATCAGAGGAGAGTCAGAGTCAGAAGTAAGTTAAAATACCTGTAATACCTGGTACTTGTAATGGATTTTATAGGAAAACGAGTCAAGAACTTAAGATCAGAGGGGGGTTAGGAGTAAGTATTAAAATACCTGTTATACCTGATACTTCTAATGAACGTTTTAGGAAAACGAGTCTGTTAATAACTAAATATCAGAAGGGGGCAGAGTCAGGAGAAAGTATTAAAATAACTATAATACCTGGCCCTAGAATGGACTTTTGTAGGAAAACAAGTGAAATAGGAACTAAATATCAGGAGTCAGTATTAAAATCAGCCTCTCGACTCTTTTCTAAAAATAAATTAGATTTTTTTCAAAATTTTGCCGACCTTCAAGTTGAAGTCCCGGTCTCCAAGCACCGAATTTTAGTGAGTTTGACAATCGCCAAATGTTTTAATGAAACCTGTTCTATTTATTCTATTTAAGTCGTAATACTTTAAATTTTGCTGTGTTATATATTTATATGTGCAGACAGCGAATATTATACGTGCAGACAGTAAATGTTGCTTCTGTGAGTATATCTAACATGCATTTATTTCATTTTTACTTTCCAGCCAAAACATACAGAGATCACTTTACGCCGACAACTGTGAGAGATTTGATTATACCTCTAACAAGTAATTATTTTTATTAATTTTTGTGCTCGAGTTATTTACCACTGTTAATTTTTCTTTTCGTTAAAAACATTATAAAAATATGTACCAATTTTTATTTTTTATTTTTCCATTTCTTTAGAACAATACATACGGCGAAAATTGATCAAGTTCCTACTCGAATGGACCGTTTTACTCCAGATCGTAAGTTGTTATACCCTTATCTGTTGCTTTTGTTTAAATTTTTGTTGCTTCATTTGAATATTTTTCTACAGAGAAGTTAGTAATCAATGATATTATTATATGATTGATATATGATATATACATTAAGGTATGTTCGTATATATTATAAATACATTATGATATGTTCTTATATATGATATGTACATTATGATATGTTCATATATATGATATGTACATTAGGATATGTTTATATATATGATAGGTACATTAGTATATGTTCATATATATGATAGGTACATTATGATATGTTCATATGATTTGTAGGTACATTAGGATATGTTCATATGATATGTTCATATATATGATAAGTACATTAGATGTGATATGTTCATATGTTCATATATATGATATGATGTGTTCATATATATGATAGGTACATTATGATATGTTCGTATATATGATATGTACATTATGATATGTTCGTTATACACTGAAGTGACAAAAGTCATGGGATACCTCTTAATATCGTGTCGGCCCTTCTTTCGCCCGGCGAAGTGCAGCAACTCGAAGTGGCATGGACTCAACAAGTCGTTGGAAGTCTTCTGCAGGAATATTGAGCCATGCTGTCTCGATAGACGTCCATAATTGTGAAAGCATTGATGGTGCAGGATTTTGGGCACGAACAGACTTCTCGATGATGTCCCATAAATGTTCGATGGGATTCATGTCGGGCGATCTAGGTGGCCAGATCATTCGTTGGAATTGTCCAGAATGTTCTTCAAACCAATCGCGAACAGTTGTGGCCCGGTGACATGGCGCATTGTCATCTATAAAAATCCCATCGTTGTTTGGGTACATGAAGTCCATGAATGGCTGCAAGTGATCTCCAAGTAGCTGAACATAAGCATTTCCAGTCAATGTTCGGTCCAGTCGCACCAGAGGACCAAGTCCATGCCATGAAAACACAGCCCACACCATTACGGAGCCACCACCAGCTTGAACAGTGCCTGCTGACAGTTTGGGTCCATGGCTTCGTGGGGTCTGCGCCACACTCGAACCTTACCATCAGCTCTTACCAGCTGAAATCGTGACTCATCGGACCAGGCCACGGTTTTCCATTCCTAGGGACCAACCGATATGCTCACGTGCCCACGAGAGTCGCTGCAAGCGGTGTCGTTCTGTCAGTAAAGGCACTCGAGTCGGTCTTCTGCTGGAATAGCCCAAGAAAGCCAAATTTCTCCGCACAGTTCTAACAGACAAGTCCCTTGTACGTCCCACATTGTTTTCTGCGGTTATTTGACGCAGTGTTGCTTGTCTGTTAGAATTTACGACTCTTTGCAGACGTCGCCGGTCTCGGTCGTTAAGTGCAGGCGGTCGACCACTGCACTGTCCATGGTGGGATGTTATGCCTGAAATTTCTACTCGGCACACTCTTGACACAGTGGATCTGGGAATGTTGAATTCCTAACGATTTCCGAAATGGCATGACCCATGCGTCTAGCTCCAACTAACATTCCGCGTTCAAAGTCTGTTAATTCCCGTCGTGCGGTCACCATCACGTCAAAACCTCTTCACATGAATAACTTGAACAGAAATGAAAGCTCTGCGAAAGCACTACGCATTTATAACTGTTCTACGCGATGCTACTGCCATCTGAAAATTTGCATATTGCTATCCGATGACTTTTGTCACTTCAGTGTATATTAGCTTTGTCAAGTAACGAACAACTAAATGTACCCAAAGTAAAACATAATTCTGTAATTTAATTAAAAGATAGTTTAAGTTTTTGAGTGTCAATAATCATTTAATGAATGTTTCTTTTTTAAAAAAATACAGTTTTGTTTCAGAATTTTTTTTTTTTACTTGATATTGAAAATAGAATTCTGATTCGACAAATTTTATTCTTGTTTTAATTACTTTTTATTGCAGAATTAGCCATTCGAATAGCATACTAGAATCAGAACTATAATCTACTGATTCAGTGCCACAGTTTTCAAGATCGCTATATACGATGCATTGCTGCTATTATCAATAAGCATGTCTTCACTTTGACTGATTTTGATTACAGTACAGATTATGACCTGATATGAGTGTATTTGCTTTTGAAGACTTAATGGCGTTAGTTAAATTTTGATAATCTGCAACTTTAAAACTTTCACAAATGCAGAAATTTTAGCTTCAGCAAAATGGTGAATATGATTATTGAAATGTTAGAATTGAGAAGAGATATTGGCGCAAACATATCATTTATTTTCTACAAAGCAAAAGTAATGGCCACAACTAACGAACTTGTCATTTTCAAAACGACAGAACACTCTACGATTGCCACACATCTCGAGTAAAATTTATTTAAACATTTTTCTTTTTTATGTCCGCACACGGGCCACTATATTATTCTTGTGCGAATTCATGGTGGATCCAGTTTATTTAAACATTTTTCTTTTTATGCCCGGACGCGGTCCACTATATTATTCTTGTACGAATTCATGGTGGATCCAGTTTATCCAAATATTTCTCTTTTCTCTCCACGTGCGGTCTACTATATAGTTCTCAAGAGAATGGTGAATTTTTACGAACACACTTCTCACCAATCTTTTGGGAACTTTAGGAATCGAGTCAATTGTCTGTTTAATAACATTAAATAGCAAATAGACTGCTGTCAGATGCACAATATCACGTGTGATCTCGTGTTTGACTTATAATAATACAAAGAATCTTAAGAAACTTGGTTTAGTCTTTAAATAATTTGTGTACGAGTTAACTTAATATTTCCAAAAGTTTCAAATATGAGATACCGAAACCATGCTTTTCTCCTACACACTGGAAACAACGCCAACCTGTGGCGTTCACAAAAATAGTCAATTGGCCAACATATTCTCACCCGGAGAGGATGTATATTTCGAATACCCTGTGCGTCGCCGAGTATGATGGTTTCGGCATAAAAGTGGAATCCTTCCAAGAATCTATAATTATCTGTCTTTAAATGTGTTAAATATTGTAATTGTGTGGTGTTTATGCGTGTGTCAATAAAACTTAAGTTATCCAACTTATGCCTCAAGTGTCTCAAAGCGGCCTGATGGCCAATTGGCTAGCGCTCTGACCTTTGGTACCACAGGCTCCAGGTTCGAATCCTGGTGGTGGCAAGGGTGTTTGGGAGTGGTTCGGAATCCACTTTAAACTGTAGGTCCCGGTCTGCTTAGCCCTCGCGTGCACAAGTTGACCATAGAGCGACCAACCAAACCAAATCAAGTATCTCAATCCAACCACGCTCAGTTGCCCGTACCCACAAAAATTATAATCTAGTGCCCAACGTGGGGCTCATGCCCACACCAGTACAATAAGTGTATGTTCATATAAGTGTATATTCAATAAGTGTATGTTCATATCAAATATGAGATATGAGTATAACCTATTAAGTATTTAAAGTAAAATTATTTATTTTGTCTGGGATTGATATATTTTATGTCAGTCAGCATCATCGTTGGGTAGTGGTAGGTTTTGAGAACAGAATGATATTGCATAAAAGAATGACTCCTACTTTAATTGCCCTGAAATTTAATTGCTTACTATCTTCCTACAAGTTGTGCGAAAAACAATCGTCGTCAGTCAGTCGTCTCAACATTCTCCTCGCATCATGGCGAACCTTTCTTTTTTTTTCATCTTTTTTCATACGTAGCCCTTCCAAGAGTCTGAGGAACACTTAACTTCCTTAGAACTGAGTTGGATTACTTCCATTCATGGTTATTTATTAAAAAAATTGAATAATCAGGATAAAATCAGTATACATGCAGTAAATAATTTAAATTTTAAATTATCAAATTTAGAAACGTAATCACAGGAAAGGTTCTCTTCTAATGTATTCAAATTATGTATAAATTCATGGCTTATTGTATAATTCAAACTTATTGTAGAGTTCAAGTAAATTGCAATCGGGCTTTGAATCAGATTGACTTGATGGATGGCTTGGGCTTCCCATCTGCAGACTCATGGTTCAAAACACGTTGTATACCGAATATGAGCACAGAAATTTCGTACCCGGAAAATATTTTCGTTGGGTTGAGAAGTTAGTATTTGAATGCCAATTACCCTCTGGGTGGTCCTTTAGAAATGTTGCTGCAGCATAGTATGCCCCTGTCATCCTGGGTAATACTGAATCTGCTACATATCTACTACTGTAATTCGCGAATAATGATTACACTATTGGACCCCATTAGATAATGTGCGGCCTGATGGCTAATTGGCTAGCCCTCTTGCCCTTTGGTACCACAAACTTCAGGTTCGAATCCTGGCGGTGACATGTATGTTTGTGAGTGGTTCGGAGTCCACGTTAAACAGTAAAGTGCCGGTATAAATAGCCTATAGTGACGAGCGACAAACCAAACCAAGCTAAACTAAACCATTAGAAAATGCATATACACTATTGGTCTATCATTAATGCTTACACATTGAAAACCAATATTTTTGCTTGTATTGTTATTTTTTCTTGTATTGCTTAAATTGTTATTTATTTTTATATACATTTTTTGTATTTTTTTATTATTATTATTATTATTTAAATTGCGAATTATTTTTGGTCGGACTGATATTTTGACTTCTATTTGTATTATTATTACTATTGATTTATATTGCTACTTAGTTTTATTTGTATTGTCATTGCTATTTTATTTATATTGTTACTTTTATTTGTTTGAATTGTTATTTGGACTGGCATTAATAAGGTTATTGTAAATTAATTACATTGTTAATTCGATAAAAATTTAAAAATTCCCTGGAGATTTTATTGAATAGTAATGTATTCAGTTAGAAATTCAAATTTGATATTGAATGAAATACTTGATAATTCAAAATTCAATATTTTTAATCAGTTACTTGATAAATTAGGTTTACTTGCGTTTAAATTTTTATCAAAATGAAGTATTTCATATTTATACTGCCCTAATTAGTTTTCTTTTTTGCAGGAAAAGCGTATCACGAGCACATAGAACCAACAAAGGCTATATATATCCACTTCCCTGTTCAACGTAATTAAAATTTTTCAATTTTTTCACTTACAAGTAATACAAAAAAATTTTAATGCCAATTCCTACTTTTTTCACTCTATATTGCAGAAAGTCCTTTACAAATAAATTTGAAATTTTCCTCTTACATCTGACACCATCTATTGGTAGATACATACAACTTAAATCTGAGAAAAAAAACTAAAATTAATTAATTAAATTTAATTAATGAATTAATATTTGAAAAACTGTATTAACATCCAGTGTCATCCACTACAAGTTAACAAAAAATGTATTTGAATTTGTGTGGATGAACAAAAAGTATTTTATGAACGATTGAAAATTTGAACAAGATATATATAGGGAGAGTGTGAGCTAATAGAAGGAATTGAGTAAAATGGACTTGAAAAAGCAGACAAGCGTCTTTTTTTTATCAAAACTTATCTCTGTCTGGGAATAAACCTTCTGAAAATAAGACAAGTCAATACAAATTAGATGTTACTAAAGGATATAAATTTAATAATTTTTGTAACATTTAAACATTTAATTAATTCATTATTAATTTAACATTTAACTTTTGTAACATTTAATTTCAACATTCATTTTTTGTTTCTCCTTAGCACGTGTATTTTTACTGACCACAAAAGAAGCTACAACAAGAAAGTATGTTTACAAGCCAGTTACGCGTAAGTTCAGTCATAAAGTCATTTATTTCCATTATTCAGAATGCCATTGCCAATTCAAACTAATATTAAATTTAAAATTCTTCATTCTTTGTTTTTTCAGGCAGGGAGAGATATTTTGAAATGCCACTTCCGATTACGGAGGTCGTTAAATATCAACAACCAAGTAAGTAGTAAAATATTGAATTATATCTATATCTATACTAATATCTCTCTCTTCTCTCTCTCTCTCTCTCTCTCTCTCTCTCTATATATATATATATATATATATATATATATATATATATATATATATATATACATTTAACTAATTTTAATGTATTGACTTTTTTCTTATTTCTAAATTTAAACAATATATATTGTTTATGCAGAACAAGTAATATAAGAAACTTTTTAATAAAGACAATTCCTACTTTTTTTTTCACTATATTGCAGAAAGTGCAGAGAGTCCTTTATAAATAATTTTCATTCATTTTTTATTATTTTTTATCTGGCGCCATCTATTTGTAGATATATGCAACTTAAATCTAAAAAAAAACTAAAATGAATCAATTAAATTTAATTAATGAATTAATACTTGAAAAAACTGTATTAACATCAGGTGTCCTCCACTACAAAGTTAAAAAATTTATTTATTTGAACTTGGTGAATGAATACAAAACGTATTTTATGAACGATTGAAAATTTGGTACAAGATATATATATATATAGGGGAGAGTGTGAGCTAATAGAAATAATTTTAAAAAATAACAAGAATCGTTAAATTAATAAAAAATCATATAAATCATTAAAATAAAATATATCATCATCATCATCATCAATAGCACGACAGCCCAGAGTTGGTCAAGTTTTCCTTTGAAGAGATTTCCATGCATTCTTCTGGGTGACAATGCTCCTCCAATTCTTAATAGAGCAAAATCTTTTCAACTGCGTCTATCCATCGGTACTTGGGTCGACCTTTTTCTCTTTGTCCTGTGTGGCTTTGCCGAAAAAATGAGCTCTTTCACAGGGTTTAAATCATTCATTCTAAATACATGAGCAGCAAAAGTTTAAATTTTTATAATATTTGGGTCTTTTATAAATTCTATACTGTCTTCTCCAACAATCACATTGAACACCTCAATAGCCCAAAATCTTCCGCTCAAATATACCCAAATGAGCCTCTTCAGATTTTGACAAAGTCCAAATTTCAGAATCATAGACCAAAATAGGTCAGATAAGGATTTTCTATAACAAGAATTTAATTATTCTGCTTATACTTATAAACTATCATTTAAAAATTTAAACAGATTTCTTAACCAAATATAAATACATAAATAAGTAAAATATACATTGTTATTAATAATTGATAGACAGTAAATATCAATGTTCAAAATTATAATAATACTGCCAATAATATTTTATTGATTTTAATAATGATTCCTATAAGATTTTTTTTTATAAATTTCGCAAATTACTATATTGCTAATGATATTAAAAAACAATACCATTAGAAATATAATAATTTGCAAATTTATGATAATTGTAATTGTAAAAACTGAAATAAATTATTTAATTGTGTTTTCATTGTTTTTTTTCTTTTTTTTAAGAATGAGAAAATTAATATGATAAAATTAAATTTATTCTGTGAAGCCATTATAGCCGATTAAAATGTCTTTTACCCATTTATTTTTGCACAAAGAAATGGCATTTATTTTCTTTCTTTCTTTATATTTTTTTCACAAAAAAAAAAGGCCATTTTATTTACTCATTTTTATGTTTATTTATCTATTTTTTTCGTAATAGAAGTCGAAATTGAAATATTGAAATGCTTCAAATTGTTTATTTTGTATCTCATTTTAAATGTTGATATTTTTATTTACCTTGTTGATTTGTCTGTCTATTTTTACCAATTAACTATTTGTTTAGGACGTAGTTATACACACAAAAAGACACAAACCACTTCAAGACTCCATGTGAAGCAGCCTAGAGGTAATAAGTTTTTTACATTTTTTTTTATTCTATCTTAGAATTTTAAAGAAAATAATTAAAATACTTTTAAAATTAAGTTTTATTCACTCTTTTTAAGTATTTGTAGTACGTTTGTAAAATACATTAGATATTTTTTCTACTAATCAAATACACAGTCCAGTCACATGGTGACCACCACCTACTTTTTCGACGTGAACGTGAAATAACCAATCACAAAAGGCAGGTGGCAGCTATGTGCAGTGGAGTGTACATAAAGGATGTCCTAGGACAGAAATGGGCAAACTTTTTCGGTCATGGCCAAAAATCGAAGAAAAAAAGTATGGCTAAAATAAAAGATAAATTTTTCTAAAATTTTAAAAATATATAATATTAATAACCATTTATTATTCCCATAATATTTATAATATTATTAACCAATATATATATACTTTTTATATTTGAAATATTTTGAATAATAACGAACATATATAACGAATATTTTACGAATAACCCGAACAAGCACTAGCTGCGTTATACTTTTAATAATTTCACCACTATTCACAATGATAATCTTCCGTCAATGTCTTTCCATAAGCAATCAATAGTATTAGAACTCGTGCCAAAAGTCGCTGGTAATCTGGGAGCTTAAAATGCTCAGTCTGCCCCATGTCAGGTCTAATTCACTATATTGGATTATCACATGTCTGCTCCCCGAGAAAGAGATAACGTTTATAGAAGTTTTGTTTGGTTTGTTGTTGCCCAATCTACAGGTTATAACTAACAAAAAAACTTAACACTTTGGCAATTGAAAGCTGTCTGTGCTGCTTACTATTTTCGTCGATTTATGTTTTGTAGAACCAAAATAGAGAAAGTAAAAAGATCATCAGTCCTTTGAAAAAAAGAAAAAAATATTTAATCAAAGTAGAAAAGGAGATGAATATGTAAAAATACATAATGTAAAATATATATTTGTCAAGAAAATTTACTTCATTGAATTTGGGACGTTGAAACGTTATTTGCCATCCGGTTATAAAAAACATAAACTTTAATTTTGAAAGAGATAGCGTAGGAATTGTATGACTGTTAGTTAGTGACCTTTTACGTTAAATATATACTGCAGCAATTACTTATATACTGTAGCTATACTATATGTATTATTATTGCTGTAACATTTTAATTATATAATATTATAATTATAAAATAGAGTATATATGTATACTCTATTTTATAATTTCGCCTTTTTTTTAGCTAACATGCCTGTGGAAAATGTGATATAAAATTCTTTGTACGTTTAAATATTTCTAAATTGTAATTGATTTTTCGTTTTTAGTGAAATATATCAAGATGAGGTAGAAATACTCAAAACCTCGTTTCAGTATTCTCCAGGTAGGAGTTTTCATGGATTCACCTTTAAATGTTTTAACACGCTTTTATTAGTTTCATCTGTTTTGTTTTGTATGTAACTGCCTCTTGCTCGATTTGTCTACTTTGTTGATGTCAGATTTAATTGAAACGTTGTAGACTTATCAAGGACAAAACGACACTAAAATACTTTGGGATAAGTTTTATTATCTCTGTCATGATTAGGACCTGGATGAGTGATTTTATTTAACTTATGAAGAGCAGAATTTAACCATAGAAGGAGAAATATCGAAGGCATTCAGACCTACGTGAGACAGTGGCACAACAGTTAATGCGCCTGACTGGATCCCGAAGTTCCTTTGGTTGGCTCACATGACATATTCGCATTTGTACTTTGTTAATCTGAGAGATTAAATTATCGTAAGAACTATAATTCCGGTCGTCTGATATTATTTCAATTCACTGATCGTCCCTGATATTA